>JAODAL010009779.1:0-108781 GCA_025379985.1 Phyllomedusa bahiana
GGAAAACTGATCGGCCATCACTCCACGTGCATGACACTGCATAATGAAGCCCTGCAACTTCAGTGCCCGTCGAATTTGGGAAAAGTAGAGGAAGGCGAAGTTGGGACCCACGGTTTGCCACAGGACGGCAGGAGAGAGGGAACCCAAACCGGCGAAGAGGCAGGTTCTGCTCTGGGAGGCCAGGAATTGGGCATCATGGGGGGCAGCTGCCCAATTTTGCTGTCTTGTTGCATGATCTCTGCCTTTTGGGCGACAATGTTCGTGAGATCTGCAAAACTTGGCAGGGGCACCTTTTGGGCGGGATCCCCTTTTGCTGGTTTAAAAATTAACGGCTGGGTAGGGGACCCCCGGGACCACCCAAGCGATGATAGCTAAGCCAACGCCAGGGAGGGGAGCTAAGTACCCCCCGGTATTCACCAAGCCCGCCACAAAGGGGATGGACTTGCTGCCGTGAGCTACCAGGTCGCTACCCCTGACTGACTTGCTTGCGAGGGCGGCCGGGGGTACAGCGTGGTACAAGTCGAGCCCCAAATCGTAGTCGTGGCGGCAATAAGGCAGGCTGGGGGCAATGGTTCGGGTCGTGGAAGGCAAGAAGGCAGGGCAGGGGGAAAGGGGGTTTTGGAGTCGAGAAACACAAGAGGTCGGGTACACGGAAAGGGAGAATACACTTGAAACGCTTTGCTAAGGCACGGGGCAACATAGATCCAGAAAGGGGATTGGGGGCGTACCTAAATGGGAAGCCCCGACTTAGCCAATTACCCCGGGCGCTGGCCTTTAAAATTTTCCGAGAACGATGCGCGGCGCCTTAGGGGAAAAGGCCCCGCGCCCTCGGCCGGCAGAGGGGGCGGACGGGACAGGAAAGAGTCAGGTGAGTCTGTGAGGCTGCGGACCCCCATTTTGTCCCGCGGCCCCCCGGCCCCACCCGCCCTGGCAAACACCCGGGGGGGGACACTGGGGGCCCGCGGCCCCAACCACCCGCAACCTAGGCACCTTTTTTCCCTGGAATAGGGTTCAATTTTTTAAACTAAACTGTCTATACCTGTTCATTTCCCCCTTTTCATGCACAGGGAAAATCTAGGGACCGTTTCTAGGGAAAAGGTTTTATTTCACCTCACCTGCCTATTTTTCCTGTTCATTTCCCACCTAAGAGCACAGTTTTTAAATGCAGGCCTGTTTTCGTGGAATTTTGTTTTATTTTACTCTTACAAAAATTATATAACGTTCATTCCCCCCGATCATCCAGGTCAAATGCTAGGCACCTGTTTCCATGGGAAAATGGTTTTTATTTCCCCCTTAACTGCCTATGGGAAAGGCTAGCACCCGTTCCTATGGAATAGGGTTTATTTCACTCTCAACTCCTATATACCTGTTCTTGACCCCCCCATCATCACATAAAGTGCTCATACCATTTCTGTGGAATATGTTTTTTCATTTTTACTTCACCGCCTATATTCCCCATTCATTTCCCACTTATTTGCACAGGTAAAGTGTAGGGACCTGTTTCCATGAATAGTGTTCATTTCCTCTTAGCATCTATATATCCGTTCATTCCCCACCAAACATCACAGGTAAAAGTCTAAAACTTTTTTTTATGGGAAAAGGTTCCATTTCACCTAAACCGCCAAATTCCATTCATTCCCCCCCTTATCATGCACAGGTAAAGTGTTGACTCCGTTTTTTGTGGAATTTATTCATTTTACTATAAACATCTATAATCCGTTCATTCCCCCCCCTACGCACGTAAAGTGCTTAAAAACCTGGGTTTTTGTGGGAAAAGGGGTTTTAAAATTTACTCTCACCTGCCTATATACCTTTCATTCCCCCCCCCTATGATGCACAGTTAAAGTCTAATACCTTTTCGTGGAAAATTTGTTCATTTTTTATCTCCACCTGCCTTAAAAATCCTGTTCATTTCCCACTTATTGCACAGGTAAAGTGTAGGCACTTTTTTCCATGGAATATGTGGGTTTAATTTTACTCTCAGCATCTTAAAATCCTGTTCATTTCCACACCCATATGAAAAGGGAAAGTGCTAGGCACTTGATTCCATGGAATATGTGTTCATTCACCTTAGCTATCTAATATCCTTTCTTCCCCACCTACATGCAAAGGTAAATGCTAATACCTTTTTCCATGGAATAGGTTCCATTTCACTCTAAACTGCCTATAATTCCATTCAATTCCTCATTATCAGCACAGGTAAAGTGCTAGGCTCCTGTTTCTGTGGAATAATATTCTTTTACTATAAACTACCTTTTTAAAAGTTCATTTCCCATCTGTCAGCACAGGTAAAATGCACATTTTTCCTGGGAAATTGTTAAATTTCCACTTTAAAATTTTTCCCATTTAAACCTTTCATTCCCACCTATCAGCCAAATAAAGGCTAGACAAACCCGTACTGTAATATGTTCATTTCACTCTCCCTGCCATAAATCCTTTCATTCCCACCTATGATCACAGTTAAAGGGTAGATACCCGTTTCTTGGAAATTTGTTCATTTCACGCTCACCTGCCCATATACCGTTCATTTTTCCCCTTATTTGCCAGGTAAAAATGCTAGGCACCTTTTTTGTGGAATATTTTCATTTCACTGAAACACTTACAAATCCTTTCATTCCCCACTATCAGGCACAGGTAAAGTACTAGACACCTGTTTTCTGTGGGAAAATGCTTCATTTCACTCTCACCTGCCTAAATCCTGTTCTTCCCCCCCCTTCATCACAGGTAAAGTGCTAGGCACCTGTTTACCTGGGAAAATGGTTCATTTTAATCTAAATGTCTATATCCGTTCTTCTCCACATATGCACATAAAATGCTAGCACCTTTTCTATGGTATTGTGTTCATTTTACTCTCACCTCCATTTTTCCTGTTTATTTTCCCCACCAAGGAACATTAAAATGCTGGTACCTTTTTTTTTGTTGGAAAATTTTTTAATTTCCCTCTATTTATATATACTGTTCATTCCCCACCGATCATGCACAGGTCAAATGCTAGGCACCTGTTTCCATGGAATATGTGTTCATTTCCCTCTTAACTGCCTATAGGTAAAGTGCTAGACACCTGTTCCTATGGAATAGGTGTTCATTTCACTCTCAACTGCCTATATATCCTATTCTTGACCCACCTACCATGCACAGGTAAAGTGCTAGATACCTGTTTTTGGAAAATGTTTCATTTCACTCTCCACCTGCCTATAACCTTTCCATTCCCCACTTATCTTTCACAGTTTAAATTGCTAGACACCTGTTCCAAGAAATATGTTTCATTATTCTAAATGGCCTATATTTCCCGTTATTTCCCACAACATGCACAAGGAAAGTGCTAGATACCTGTTTTCTGTGGGAAAAGTGTTAAATTTTCACTCTCACCCCTATAACCTGTTCATTTCGCCACCTATCACACAGAAATTGCTGGATACCTTTTCCTGGAATATGTGTTCATTTCACTATAAACTACCACAATCCTGTTATTCCCCACCTATCATTCACAGGTAAAGTGCTAGGGACCTGTTTCCATCTAATTTGGTTCATTCACTCTAAGCTTTTCCCATAACCTTTTCATTCCCCACTTTTTCTTGCACAAGTAAAAAGGGTACACCGTTTTTTCCAGGAATAATGTTCCCTTCATTCTAACACCTATATATACTTTCATTCCCCACCTACCAGCACATAAAGGCTTGACACCTGTTTTATGAAAAAAGGTTTCATTTTTCTCTAAACTGCCTATATTCCTGTTTTCCTTTTTTCCCCCCCTATCATGCACGTAAAGTCTAGATCCGGTTTCGTGAATATGGTTAATTTCACTTCACTCCTATATATCCTTTTCTTCCCCCCTTATGTTGCACAGGTAAAGTGCTAACACCTTTTCTATGGAATAGGTGTTCATTTCACTTCACCCCTATAAACCGTTCATTTCCCCCCCTATCATGCACAGGTAAATCGGCACCCATTTCCCTGGGAATATGTGTTCTTTTTAATCTAAACTACATTCCTTTTTCTTCCCCACTTATCATGCACAAAAAGTCTAGGCCCTGTTTCATGGAAATGTTTTAAAATTTTCATCTCACCCCTAATATCCTTTCATCCCCACCTATCATGCACGGGTAAATGCGGGTACCTGTTTTCGGGGGAATATTGTTCTTTTTCACCCACCTCCTATAACCCCAATTCTTCCCATTTTTTTTTTTTGCACGGGGTAAAGTGCTAGGCACTTGTTTCCATGGAATATGTGTTCATTTCACTCATCATATTCTATTTATTCAGCCCCTGAAACCTTCTTTACTTTTTCTTGTCTTTAAATTGCTTTATTTTATATCGGCGGAAAGGGTCCTCATAGGAAGGGAATAGGGCAGTTCTACAGAATGTTCCTTAGACAGCTAAGACAGGAAATAGGCCCCCCTATCGGGTTATAGGCAGGAATGGTTTTTCAAAAAACGGGGTATAGCAGTAAGTCCCCCTAGGGGGGGTTATGGGCAGGTTTTAAAATAAAAAACAAACACTTACCTCGACCCCCGCTCCCTTCCGCCCCCCGGGGCGCTCCACTCCGTCTTCTGGGCACAGAGCGTATGAACCACACTCCCTTGCCGGAAACCTGGAAGCCATTTGCGACCCCCGGCGCCACTGCGGAGAAGACTCTCGCTCCGCATGGTATCTTCCCCTGTAGCCTCCGGGGGATCGCAACAGGGAAAAATCCCCGACAGTGCCCGACCTGGCAGGGGCCCGGATGCTTCACTGACTGGGGCCTCCATTATATGCGCCCCCCGGGAGTCGCATATAGCTGAAGCGTCTCTGTGGGCACCGGGCCACGCAGCGACAGTGACTCGAGTATAAGCCAGGTCGGTTTTTTCAGCACTTTTTTTTGTGCGAAAAACTCAGTTTATACTCAGTATATAGGGTAACAAATATTTTTTTCACAATTCCTTTTTGACTTTTTTTTTGTGCTGGTAGAGTGCGCTAAATTTTGGGTTTGTGAATTAACCTGTGGGTCAAAGAAACCTAAAATGTAGAAAGCGGGGGACAACATATTCCCTTATTCATTTTTTTTTTAGAAAAAACTTGCAACCATTCTTAATTTTTTTTATAATTTTTTTATATATTTAAAAAAGCCCTATTACATTCCAGTAAACACGTTGATTACAAATGTCTTGTAAGGTATTCCCTTTTACTATAAAAAGGGTGTCCTTACCTTTTAGACTCCCAATTTTGGCTTTTAAGACCCCCAAAAAAGGGAAAAAATCGTTTTCGTAATCGTAACAAATATTTAACACACTTAAGAAATATGTTTGATGGTTTATAGTTTTTTCCGAGAAACTTACCAACATTACAGATCTCTGTGTATGCCCTTAAATTGGAAAATATATAACTACTGTTTGCTAAAGTTGTATAATTGTGATGTTACAGTCCGGTAGCCTCTTATTTCAAATCCTGAAAAGCTATATGAAAAATGATGAACTAAGTAAACATCGTTTAAGAGGTTATTATTCAAATAATCAAAAAATTGAGTATGGCAATCATTGTTACCCAAATGATCAAAAATCATTTTTCATCTGCCATACCACTAAGTAAATTTTGTCATGATCACACACAAAGGGGGAAACCCCCACCCCCATGGGAGGGAAACCCAATTTTTTCCCTTGTGTCTTTTACTCCTTTTTCATGTACCATTCCATCACCATATATCCTACTTTTCTTCCCCTTTAGTCATGGATTTTCTCCATCCTGCGAGATCTTTTTCCCTACTGAAAGTATGCTCTCACAGCAGCTTTTTAGTGCAAAACAGTGATTCATTTTTCCGCTTGTTTATATGATGCATGTAAGTAGCCATATAAAAAAACCCCAATTTTTTGGTTTTTAAAGGGTAGCGGGTTTTTTTCCTTTTTTTTTCATACATCCATAATTTGAAATGGGGTTTAAAAAAAATTGCTTATATTGGGCGAAATAGATGGGCTAGTCTTTTTTCGGCCTGACAAATTGTAACTATAACCTAACATTTAATTTTGGTTTTTATTTTTTTTTCCCCTGTTCACGTTTTGTATGGGGTAAGAAAATTTAAAATTTTTTTTTTCATTCCTTTTAGTAGCCTGACATTTGATTTCTATACAGACAAGCAATCCACGTACTATAGGATGGGGCTTTTCCGCACTTCTGTTATAACCTGCCTCAGGGACGGTAAGGGCATGCCCCACGGGACGGGTTTTTCGGCTGGGGTTTTTTAGACAGTTTTGTGGTTTGCAACCGTCGAAAAACCGGGCCAAACGGGCCCAAAGGGGGTCTATGGAAAAACCCCTTTCACAGTTCCCACTGCACAGTTATTTATTTATTTTTTTTCAAACCGCCGCCCGCCCGAAAAACATTGCACATTCTTCCCTCTGGTTTTCGGACAGAATATGTGCTTTTAATTAAAGGGGGAGGGGTTTTTCCCCCCCTCATCGTGGACAAAAGCCCCCCCCCCCTCCCACCGGCACAAAACAGACAAAAAACCGGTCAAAAACCAACCGGGATTTGTCCTCGCGTGGGGGCTTGTCCCAAGGGACTAGTGCCATTAGCTGAAAAGGAAGGCCCCCTACCCCCTGCTGGAAAAGATTGTATCTGCAGTACTATTTTCTTTTGCACCCAAAGGTTATTCCAGCAAATCTGATAATCTCTGATTTGAGACTGCTGGAGTTTGTCAGCTATAGAGCAAAAGGACCCCAGCTTCTTTGTCCTTTTCCCCAATTTGCGTACATGATACCAATTCATGCAGGGGATTATTTTTTTTGGACCGGTACTGCTACCCCTCAGTCCTTTAAAATTAACCCCTTCCGATAGACGGGGCATAATAATATGGGAAAAAAAAAATTTTTTCTTTTCCCTTTTGAAACCATAACTTTTTTATTTTTCCCCCTACATAACACATGGGGCTTTTATTTTTCATACTTTTTAATGAATACTTTCATATTTTCCATAGAAAAACTGGGGAACGGCAAAAAAATGGGGCAAAATGTGAAAAAAACTTACTGTGCCATTTTTGCGGATTTTTTTTTTAGGGAGTTCATTCTTTGGTAAAAAGTTTGTGTTACTGTATTATACCGGTTATACGCACTGTCAAATCAAACAGTCGGTTTCCTTAGTTTTGGTACCGAAAAAAAATTTTGCAAACATTCCTATTTTTTGAAATTTGTACCGATGCCTTTTTTGGGTGCGACCAAAAATTTTTTTGTTCAACCCTACGGATGCAGTAAGGGTGCTTTTTTTTGCGGGCTGAAGGCATTTTTTTATTGCTAGCAGTTTGGAACGCATCATTTTTGATCTTTTTACCCAAATTTTATGGGATGTGAAATAACTAAAAAAACCAAATTTTTTGGATTTGGGGAATTTTTTTTTCTTCTAGGGGGTTTATTACAGGAAAAATTATTTATATTTTTATAGTCGGCTTTTTCAACAAACCATACCAAATATGTGTCCCCTTTTTTATTTTTTATTTTTTTTTTGTAAATTGCGAAAAGGGATTATTTAACTTTTTTAATACTTTTTTTTTTAAAATTTAAAACTTTTTTTTTTTTACTTTAAATTTGAGTCCCCCTAGGGCGCTTTACCACAGGGGGGTTTATCATAATACAGTCAATGCATTGCATAGACAAATGCATTAGGTGTACCCAAGATGGCGCTTTCCCCCCACTTTCCCCTTGGGAAATTAAAACTGGCCGATGAACCTTCACAAGGCTTTCTCACTGCCAGTTACCCATCCGAACTCAATTTTTTACTTGTGTTGTTTGAGTGAAAACGGGGCGCACACTGTTTATCATTCTTTTGACCCGCAAAACCATCTTTTCCACGGTGTTTAAAGGGTTAAAACAGCACGGGGGGCTTTTAATCGCTTGGTTAGCTCAATTAGCCCTAACCACCCCCGGCGTTAAAGGATGGGGCTTCGATCCCACTTCAAACCACTTACTGGCTATGACGAACTCAACTTCATATTCGGTAAGGGTTTTAAAAATATTGTACATAAGGTTTAATTTGTAATGCAGGATAATCTGACCAACTCCCGGGGTTTGTTTTTTTTCAAACAGAAAAATTTTTTTAATAATACTTTTCAGAACTCCTAAATTACTTTTTAAATTGGCATTCCTAATCTCTTTATGAAACTTTAATGCAAAATTCATGTTCCCAAAATAAAGAAGGCATTAACTGATTACTTTATTGCAAACCATTCAGATAAGCCTTGATAGTGTGGAAAGCATATAAATTTGAAAATTGGGGTTTTTTTTCCTTACCTATCATGGCCCACATTAAAAAAGGGAGTCATTGAAATTTAAAAACCCAGACAAATGAATCATAAGCAACCCTTTAGTAAACAGGAAGAATAAGCCCTTTTTTTTAAGTAAAACTAAATCTATCCCATTAATTTTTGTTGACATTTTTAAAAAAGCATGAGAAAAATGTAAGAGGAAATTTCAAACTTTAAGGTTACAACATCCTGTAATTATTTTCATCACTAACAAGGCAAAAAGTTAAAAATTTTCCCCCCCATGGAGCTTTTCAGGCATTTCGCATAACCGGGTAGAGTATTTAGAGATTTTTTTTACAGCATACATATATAATTCAAAAAAACTGAAAGCTCCTTCAAAAGTAAGTTCAAAACTAGATACAAGTTGTTTGAAAAGTTGGCTATCTTCTTATCCATTAATGAAATTTAAATTTCCATCAGGTCCAGGTGGGATTTATGATGAAAAAAAAAAAACTTTAACATAAATGATACCCTTATATAATTAATGTTGACTTAAATATTGAATGCCCCTTTTCTGCCTCTCTTTTGAATTTGACGTTCACAAAAAGTGGGATGTGGTTTAAAGATGCACCACTAGGTTGCTTCCTTACATTGTGAACCATCAGCTCAGGTCTGTGCATTGATCAAGGGTGTCCCAAACTTTTTTAAAAAGGGGTTTTGTCCCTTTTTAAAAAAATGAGGGTATATCGCTAGGATATCCATCATTGTCTATAGTTCTCTCCAAAAACCCGAAACTTTCGTTCTGAAAAAGGGGTGGGGGACACCTTCCATACACATGAATGGGACTCAGCTATTCTCATGGCCCAGCAAATGCCAACCTTGTCTACAGTGGGAACCCCTTTTAAAGGGTTTTTAAACAGGTAAATCTCCTGCACGGTTTATTCCCGCACTTGTGCCACTGCGCTTTTAAATGATAAAGGACAGCGCTTGCCCCTTTCCCCCACCAGGCGGGGAGTCAGCAAAAAAGCTCCGACCCTCAATTTCCCAAACCCCCGATTCCCTACTCCTGACTCCCTCATATATGGCACATATTTAAGTTAATTTTTAACTGAAAAGGGAACATCAGCTTTTATCACCTTTTGATACAAAAATCAAACTATTTTGGAAAACTTACACGACAACAAAATGCAACAAAATTTTGATTTTTGACATTTAGGCCCCATATCTTACCATCCACACATTTGTACTAGGCTACCCCTTTTACATACAATCATCTTACCTACTTATACATAAATTTGACTTTTAAGTATTTACATCGCTTATTTCTGCAGATTCTTTTCATGTAACTCTTTTACTGTTTGCTCTAAAAATCAAATTTAATTTTTTAAATTAACTTTTTAGTATTTTGGGAATCCACCTTTCGCTTTTAATACTGCCTAAATCCTTCTGGCTCTGGGGTCAATTCAACAGGTCTTGACTAAAAAATGATTCCCGCTCTTCTACATGTGTCGGGCTGGCATATGTGGGCACTTTCATGGGGAAAACTTTTAAAAAAGTTGCAATGACTACCTTAAACTCTTTTCCCCTTTATGACTTATATCAGACAGTTCTACATCATCACCTGTGTTAGTGGGCTATTAGGGAGACAATGTTATATGGGACTTAACCACGGAAAACCATAATTATTGTCTGATTTTGATGTTTTTGGGGTTTTATATAATATACTTTTAGACCCAGAATTGTCGGGATTTTTATTATGCACAAGATTATCTAGATTTCCCACTGATTGTGACCTCAGGTTATGCCTGTTTTCAACATCTTTTATGAATACCTCTATTTGTATATGCTAATATGTTAGTGATGTTATCATTAAAAATTAATACTTTTTACCACTTACTCTCTAATTTCTTTGTGGTAAAATGTATGTAAAAAGGAAGTGGTCTAATATAGGGGTCGGAATGTTTAAGGCCCAACTCACACCCCTCCCCGGGGCCCCATTTCCACTCCCGATCCCTACTGTTTTCCCCCCATTTCCCCCTTCTCTCTCACACCTCCTAAAATAAATGGGAGAAAACAAACTCACCACTTTCCACCATCGAACTCTACCCCTGCCCCCGATCCCAATTTCAGTCAAAGCCTACACTTTCACCGGCCCACAATCCCTGTCTTGGGGTAATCCTAACCTGCTTTATCTTTCAAACCACACTCCAAAACCCCCCCTCTCCCTCCCCCCCCACCTGAAAAACATCTCTCGCATCCGCTCATTTCCCCCGGCAAACAACAAAAAAGCTGGTCCATCCCTTGCATCTCCCCCCTAACTACTGCAACACCTTCTAAGTCCCCCCAGCAGCACCCTCGCTCCCCTCCAATCCATCCTTTAACTCTGCTCCCTGTCTTATCCACCTCTCTCCTCGCTATTTTCCCTCTCCCTCCCCCCCTGCCAACCCTTAAAGCTTCCCTTGCCCACGAATTCTTTTCAAGCAACTAACCATGACCACAAGGCTCTCCATGACCTCTCCCCCCCATACATCTCTCCCAATTTCCCAAATATCTCCCCCCACCACCTCCCTCCTCACAGACCCTTCCCTCTGTTTTCCCCCTTACAGCTCCTCACACAACCGTCCCCAAAGATTTCTCCCGGCTTCACCCACACTCTGGAACTCACTGCCCCCCAACACATCGACTCCCTCCATTTTCAAAAGCTTCAAAAGAAACCCTGAAAACCCATTTCTTCGGGCTTCCTAAAACCCTTTTCACTAAACTTGTCACAATTTCCTCCACAGCTGTCGCCCCTCACCTCCTTCTCTTCCCCCCCCCTTTTGTAGATTGTAAGCCCTCCGGTGGGGTCCCTCTCCCTCTGTCGGCCAATTGTATTACCCTTTATACTACTCTTTTTACTTATGAATGATGTAACCCCCTTGAATGTACCCCCCCTGGAATCAATGGCGCTTTAAAATAAATAAAAATAAAAAAAAAATAAATAGTCTAATGAACATTATTGGACATATATTTGTTTGTATGGTGATATTTTTGTGTGGTTTTTTCACAGTGTCCAGTTCCAATTGTACTATGAACTTTAGGGCTCTATTTACATGGGAAAAAATTAAATGAGGTTTCAAGAAGTTTCCCAAAAAGATTTTAAATGAGGAAAAAGCACCGGTCAAAAGAATTAAAATCAAAATGGAGAGAAATTTCCTATAAAAACTTTAAGGCTGGGGGAATAAATATTTTAAAAAAAATGTCTCCAAAGGTCTTTTACCTGGCTTGGAGGGCTTTTAATTCACATTTTTGATTTTAGGACCCTTTAAAGAAAAGTGGGAGGACCTGGCAAATAATCGCTCAAAATAACTGCTCATGGACTTATTGATCCAATTCAATAGATCTACATTTTATAAAAATTTAATTGAATGACGAGGTTCAAAAAAATAAAAAACCCCGATTTAGATAGGAATTGGGGCAAATTTAATTCAAACGACAAAATTTATTAAATGGAAAAAAGGGAAATTTTAAAAAATCCAAGGATTTTCCAAAAGATGCGGATCTTCAATTAGGAAAGCTATATAGATGGAGACTGAATAGGGATGGATCCCGATATAGATCTTGGTCTATGTCCCCAACTAGATCACAAGAGGGCCATTCACGTTTAAGATAGAATAATGACTAGATGAATAACACTCATGTGGTAAATTCCACACAACAGAAGAGAGGCCGAAATCCCCTGGGACGTGGCAGAGCCCCTCCTCCTCGGGGAAACTAAACAACTACACTAATAATAATAATCTTTATTTATAAAGCCCAACATATTCCCGCCTTTACAAATTTAAGGGGAAACAACAACATTGCACATTAAAAGTACTTACAATGAGACACAAGGTTTAGGGCCCTGCTCGGAGAGCTTAAAAACTATTTGGTGTATGGGGGAAAAAAACCGGGAAAAAGCCAAATTTTACAATTCCACCGTTTTATAAATGGGTGGTTTAATGAAAATTAGAAACCCCCACCCCGACAGTCACTATATACATAAGTGCCTTGAGTGCCCAGTGTAGGGAGGGCAGATGTTTGAAGGCAGTTAGAAAACTGGAAGGGGCCCAAAAAAAGATTTTCTCAGGGCCCCTAAAACTATATTTTGTGAGTGCCGATCCCCCGGACATATTCCAAAAACTGGTGCCGCACGGTGAAATCTTGGAGACCGGCAGGGAGGTTCGGAATTGAAGTTAACCTATATCACAGCAGGCGGAGAGAGCGGGCGGTGTAGACAGAGACAGGGGGGAGATTAGGGGGGTCACGTTGTGAAAGCTTTATGGAAAGTGCTGATTTTTTAAATTTTACCTTACGAATGGGAACCATGCAGTGACGACACAGGGGAGAGGCATCATATAGCGCTGGAGAGAAAGATGAGCCTGGCTGCTGCATTCGGACAGATTAATAGGGAAAATTTTCACAAAGGGAGACCCATAAGCAGAGTTACAGATCAAACGAGAAAAAATAAGAGCCACAAAGAGGGTTTACTTGTTTCCACAGTGAGAAAAAAGACGGATTTTGGAGATTTTTTGAGTGAGGCACAGGGAAAGGAAAGGGGTTGGATAAAGGTGTGAAATCAACAAATCTAAAAAAACCCCCAACGCTGGGCCTGCTGCCTAGGAGAAATGGTGAAAACCCCATACCGAAACAGAAATAGCAATGTTGGGGTTGGGTTGGTTACTAGCTGGCGGAAAGACAAGAATTCAAGTTTTAGTGAGGTTTAGTTTCAGATGGAGAGAGGACATGATGTCAAGACATGCGGACATACATTCACTTGGGTGTTTTTGTAGGAGATTAGGACAGATGTCACTCTGGAAGGAGAGTGGTATAATTGTGGGGTGTCAATCCCTCAGCATACAGATGGTACTTGGAAGCCAAATCTGCTGATTTGGCTTGACAATGGGGCTGTGTACAACATGAAAAGAGAGTAGGACCTAGAAAACTGGCTGACCCTAGAACTCACTCAAGATAAGAGAAGAGGAGGTTAGATCCTAAAATGAGACACTGAGAGCGATCAGACTACAGGTAAAAGATGAGAAACCAAGCGAAGAGCGGTTGTCCCCTGGAGTCCAATGGGCGCTTTGAGTATGCAGAGGAGAAGTTGGTGACAACATTGTCAAACGCTCAGATAGATCCCTGTTGTGAGGTCATTTGAGGAGAAACTTTAACTAAAGGCAGTTTTCCCCCGTGGAGCGTTAAGACGGAAACACCTGATGCAGTAGGGTCAAGAAGAGAGTTAGTAGAG
Organism: Phyllomedusa bahiana; assembly: GCA_025379985.1. Lineage (NCBI taxonomy): Eukaryota > Metazoa > Chordata > Amphibia > Anura > Hylidae > Phyllomedusa > Phyllomedusa bahiana. The sequence continues at coordinate 13,473 of JAODAL010009779.1, forward strand.
AGATAGGAGAGATAGCGGATTAGGCGAGAGTAGATGATTGAAAAGAGGGTGGTCCCAAAGAACAGAAAGGAGAACACATCGCTCCCTGTAACCGGAACTCCATATGAAACAGAAAGGAGAACATACTCTCCCCTGTAACCGGAACTCCCATAGAACAGAATGTGAACCACGAAGCGCTCCCCTGTACCGTGACTCCATAGAACCGAATTGTAGATCTTGCTTCAATCTCATCCAGCTCTCTATTCTGCTCTGTGACTTTTGGGAGCCAGTTCCCGAGGTGTTGGTTCCAGAGATGAGACCTATTGATTCGCCGTAACTGTTTGAGATGGAGGCGTCTGACTAGGCCTCCTCAAACTGCGGCCCTCCAGCTGTTGGGAAACTACACCTCCCATCATGCATTTATATCATCTATAACATGTGGGCATGATGGGAGTTGTAGTTTCCCAACAGCTGGAGGGCCGCAGTTTGAGGAGGCCTGCGTCAGATTATCGAACTCTGTGTTTCTGGACTATTGGATGGGGTATTCTAGTAATAATGTGTTTTTCTGGACTATCGGATGAGGTTTTCTACCAATGTGTGTTTTTTGTTTTTCAGGTCTAAGTAATTACACCCCTAAACACTCCATGGAGTACAGCAAGTGGCAGGATGAGGCGTCTCTAGGAGGCACAACAACCACTGAGCTCATTGCACCAAGCGAGGACATGGTGAGCCCAAGACGCACACAGCCGCTCTTAAAGATTTTGATGAAATAGAAGGGGATCTTCACCAGAAGCAGAAAAGAGGGGGGAGGGGGGATTTGCTAACCCTGTTATAAATTAGGATGCAAATTTTGGTGGAGGTCACCACCGTGGAATATTTTAAGGTCGGATCATGGCTCCAAGTCCACCGTGTTACACAGTCAGGGCGGTGGCGCCAGCGTCCGTCCTCTCCATTCACTTCTATTGGAGTTCTGAGCATAACCTTATCAGCCATATTCAGAACTGCCACAGAAATGAATGGGGTGGACGCCCGCTAGCTCCGCCCTCCTCATTCTGTGATAGCTGCGAGTTGTGCTAAACATGGTGGCAGCTTCCTGGGAGACTCATCTATTAACAGGAAAGCCTTATATATACAGTAATTTACTAATTCCAGTAAAGGGATCCCAAGCCTCCAACTTGGGTCATTCGTCCCTAATCAAATGTACATAAAACATATAAGGCTTCCTTTCTGATACCCTCTGCACGGGCCGACACGTTGTAGACAGAGGTGTAAGACATGTCCATTTTAAATTGTAATTTCTCCCCCTCTGTCTACAAGTGTCCCAACCCGCTGCAGAGGGGTATCAGAAGGAAGCCATATATTTTTTTATTTCGCAGTAATTGAGGGACCGACAGCCCAAGTATGAGGCTTGGGATCCCTTACTGAATAAGTAAATTACTGTATAATTATAAGGTTTTCCTGTTAATAGTGGGGACCACCAGACTTGGTAATAGAAAAGTGAGCTATTCCTTACCTTCAGATAGAAAAAGTTAAACAGTGAGGTAGACATCAGTTTTAAATAGTGCGTATAGAGTTAAGTTTTATACATAATAAAAGTTAAGTTTTTAGTGCTTTTATAGAAAGGAGAAACTGAATAGCTTTAAGTTTTGCCTATGGCAAAATATAAATATAGTGATCAAAAGTAACTCTTTGTTCTCTTGCGAGTTTCCCAATTTTTGGAGACTATTTGACAAGCTTCCTGGGAGCACCCCTTTAAGTAGCGTGGCCTGCAGCGCACCAACAACTGCACCACAACTTTTAAGAAGTTAAAGGTCCTTTGTTATGGACAATTCCTGTTAACTCCTTAACGACCGCCCACCGTCTTGACGCGGCAATTCAGAGCATAGTTTGCCAACTTTGAAATGTGAAAAAGCAGGAGAACTCCTAGTGTGCGCCGCGGCACAAAAATTTTGCATAGGGCACGCCCATCTTTGACGGTATCCAAGCCCCTTCAGAAAGCCACACCCACTTCCACCTAACTGCATAATCGCTTTGGAAGAAAGCCAAGGTAGATGCCCCTATAGCCATGTAAGTACCCCCCCATAACAGTAGTGCCCCATACCAGGCCTGATAGATGCCCCCTTGTAGCCATGTGAGCCCCCTCTGTAAGCCAGGTAGAGCCAAATTTGTAGCCAGGTAGATGCCCCCCCATGTTACCAATAGTGCCCCCATTTGTTAGCCAGGTAGTCCCCATCTGTTAGCCTGGTAGTGCGCCATCTGTTAGCCAGGTAGTGCCCCCATTGGTTGCCAGGTAGTGCCCCTCATTTGGTTGCCAGGTAAGTGCCCCCATCGTAGCCAGGTATGCCCCCATCTGTTAGCCAGCGTAGTGCCCCCATCGTTAGCCAGGTTTGCCCCCCCATCGTTAGCCAGGTAGTGCCCCATCTGTTAGCCAGGTAAGTGACCCCATCTGTTAGCCAGGTAGTGCCCCCATCTGTTTAGCCAGGTAGTGCACCCATTGTTAGCCATGTAGTGCCCCCCCCATCTGTTAAGCCAGGTATGCCCCATCTGTTAGCCAGTAGTGCACCTCCATCTGTCTTAGCCAGTAGTTGCCCCTTTGATGCCAGTAGGTGCCCCCATGTTGCCAGGTAGGTTGCCCTCTCTGTTAGCCAGGTAGAGCCCCTAAAGCTAATAAAAATAAAATAATAAAATCCACTACCCTCACCAGCTCCTGCAGCGCGCCAGGCACCTGCCCGATCTCTTCACGTCGCAGGGGGAAGTGAGAGCAGTCGCGCGTCACTCCCCAGCAGCCGCGCGTCACACCCCAGCAGCCGCGCGTCACTCCCTGCAGCCGCGCGGCACTTACCCTGCACCGCCGTCACTCCCCTAGCAGCCGCGCGGTCACTCCCTGCAGCCTGGCGACACTCCCCCTGCACCGCGTGCGTCACTCCACTGCAAGCCGCGCGTCACTACCCCTTAGCAGGCCGCGCGCACTTCCCCTGCACCGCGCGTCACTCCCCGTGCAAGCCGCGCGTCACTCCCCTTCAAGCCAGCGCGACACTCCCCTGCATCCCGCGCGTCACATCCCCTGCAGGCCGCGCTTACACTTCCCCCTGCAGCCGCGCGTCACCCCCCTGCAGGCCCCGCATACCGTCACTCTCTCAACTCCCCTCTGCATCCAGCGCGACCACTCTCCCCTGCATCCCGCGTCCACACCCCGCATCCTCGCGTCACTCCCCTGCGCCGCGTCGTCACTCCCCTGCAGCCGCGCACTCCCCTGCAGCCTGCGCGTCCACTCCCCTGCAGCCGCCGCGTCCTCCCCAGCAGCCCGGCGGGATTTACTCCCCTGCAGATGCCTGCGCTTCACGTTCACCTAGCAGCCCGCGCTCCACTCCCTGCAGCCGCTGAACTGTATGTGCGGCGCACACACCTGTCCCTGTACATACAGGAGGAGGAGGCAGAGGAGCGATCCCTCCTGCCTCCTCCCCGCACAGTGAGACCGCGGGCGGGTGAGCGGCGCTGCGGGAGGAGATTCCAACACCCCCTGAGAGTGCGGGAGGGACCCCCAAATAGCGGACCCCCCCCCGCCAAAAACGGGAGAGTTGGCATGTATGATTTCAGGTCGTTCGTTTGCAGCGACGTCTTTTGGCGTCGCTGCAGACAGCGGGGTTTGCGGCGCCCGGCGCCGCAACCGCGCTGGATCTGGTCGCGGCGTACAACACAGCCCCGATCCCAGACATCTCCTGCTAGCACAGGGGAAACCCTCCGCAACCACCGTGCTTAACCCTTTGATTGCGGGCTTGTGCGTTAACCATCGTCAGCCAATCAAAGGGTTCCCCTGCTGACGTGATCGAACGCCCGGTCACCCGACAGAGGCTCGGAACACGGCCACATACACCCTGGGACCTAGAGTTGCCCAAGCTTATCTGTTTATCTAGGCCAGTGGACCAGGACCACTGTGTGCTGGTCCAAATCACTGCCTGTGTACAAAGTGCCACAGATTATAATGTATTAGCATATATGAATAATGCTAATACATTACTAAAGTGTGTAACAAAAAAAAAACAATAAAAAAATGTAACAGTTCTCCTCTTCATTGGATTCTGCAATTATTTAAAATTGAACTTAACCTATTCCCCATAAAGTACAACTAGTCCCTTCTAATAAAACAGCCTCGTACAACGCGTCATTGAAAAAAAAAAAGTTACAAACTGTTAAAACGCAATGGATCAAAAACTCAAAAAATGTTCTGGTCATAAACTACTTTTCATCGTTTGGGTTAAGGGGTTAAAGGAGCCTTTGACAATAATTTATCACAACAGGACCCTCACCCCCCCCCCCCCGCCCCCCCCCCCCACTTGGGTTCCCAGCTGTAAATTTTTTGTGGAGTAGTACAGATATTTCCTGCAGCGCCTCCACAGGAGAAATTGGGCATTACATAGTGTCCATGCAAATCAGTGGGCTGTATTATAACGCACAGGTCCTCCAGAGCTAGAGGTGCTGTATGTAATACCGCCCCACTCTGCCCCAAAAGGTAAGGATCCTCAACGGAGCATCGCTCTCCAGGGGATTAGACTTTTATAATGTGGTATTTTAAATCCGGTTTTCTAAACTTGAGAAGGTGCAGAGACTTTGTATGTAGGATAGGACATGTCATCAATGTGTGATAGGTGCAGGTCCCACCTCTGATCTGCACCAATCTTGGGAACGGGCCCCGAAAGTGTTAGTTCGAATAGAGAGTCTGTCACACTTGTCCACAACTCTCCATCCTGGTCTATGGGAGTTCCCAGTACAGGGGAGCGCCGTATTTTGGCTCCCCTGTACTGGGAACTCCCATAGAACAGAATGGAGAACACAGCGCTCCCAAGTACCGGGAACTCCCCTAGAGGAGAAATGGAAGAACACAGCGCTCGCCTGTACTGAAATCCCATAGAATAGAATGGAGAAACACATCGCTGCCCTGTACTCGGGAAATCCCATGATAACAAATGGAGGAGAACACAGCGCTGCCCTGTACTGGGAACAGACCCGACTAACAGAATGAGAACACACATCGCTGCCCAGAAGCAGGTAACTCCCATAGAACAAAATGGAGAACACAGCGCTGCCTGAAACATGTAACATCCCATAGAACAGAATGGAGAGCTGTGTGAGAGGTGTGTCCGCACCTATCAGACTTTGACATATCTTATCCATACACAATCTAAGTTTAGGGCGGGAGCCCCCTTTAAGCATAATACCTGGTCACTACAGGCGCTGCACACACTATTGTGCTGTATACTATATACTAATTGTGCCCCTTCATCTTTCCTCTCTTGCAGCTCACACCAGCCGACAGCAACTCTCACACGGGCTTCCGAAGCGAGCCGGCCCTCTACTTCTAACCACGGTGGATGGAGCGCGCTCAGATCTGTCTGGACTGTGGTCACTGCCCCAGCGTCTGTCGCTGACCATGGCGCCTGTGCTGCAAAGCACTCTGGGAAAGGACTTAAAAAAAAAAAAAAACGTTTTAAAAAATTATGCGCTCGCAATACTGGCTGATGTATGAAAACCGCCATAGTAAGTGTAGCAGCTTGTTTGCTGCCTGCTGGGGGCGCTCTGTTGATTATATTAATTAACAAGCCCTCCGAGAGATTAATCGTATGTCTCAGCACCCCAAGGGGTGATGATTGTGGAGTGCGTCTGGAAGACTTCTCGGCTGTCTGTGTGTGTCAGTGACCCTTGTCTTAGGGCAATGACCCCCAACTAGTGTCTCTAATGCAGCTGCAGAACTACATCTCCCAGCATGCCTGGAGTGTCAGTCAGTTTCAGGGAATGCTGGGAGTTGTAGTTTTGCATTTACTAAAGATCCACCAGTCGGATCGCGCTGCCTTAGAGCAGTTTGATTGAAAAGGAGATGACTGGTTCTCTTTGTGCTTTTCTTGCTTTTTCGGGGGTTCACTGTGGATTCTGGGGGTCAAAGAACTCAAACATGCGGGTACAGAAAACTTTATCAATCAGGATTAAAAAGCATTTTTTCTATTTCTCAGTTTTTTCTGCTTCAGGGAAATCTGGGTAATAGTAGTAATGGCCGCCGTTACGGCTTCCACAAAGGTGATAGCACCTATCCCTGTCTCCTTTCTCTGGGAAAGCTGGGTGATAATCAACATGGCCGCCATTACTGCTTCTACAGAGGTGATATAGCATTTATCCCTGTCTCCTTCCTCTGGGAAAGCTGGGTGATGACCAATATGGCCGCCATTACTGCTCCCACAGAGGTGATAGCACCTATCCCTGTCTTCTTCCTCTGGGAAAGCTGGGGGATGACCCATATGGCCGCCATTACTGCTCCCACAGAGGTGATAGCTCCTATACCTGTCTCCTTCCTCTGGGAAAGCTGGGTGAGAACCAATATGTCCGCCGTTACTTCTCCCATGGAGGTGATAGCACCTATCCCTGTGTCCTTCCTCAAGGAAAGCTGAGTGATAACCAATATGGCCGCCATTACTGGTCCCACTGAGGTGATAGCACCTATCCCTGTCTACTTCCTCCGGGAAAGCTGGGTGATAACCAATATGGCCGCCATTACTGCTCCCACTGAGGTGATAGCACCTATCCCTGTCTACTTCCTCCGGGAAAGCTGGGTGATAACCAATCTGCGTCCGCCATTTACTGCACCCACGAAAGCCAATAGCCGACTACTCCTTTCCCTCCTTCCTCTGGGAAAGCTGGGTGATGACCAATATGGCCGCCATTACTGCTCTCACAAAGCCGGTAGCGCCTATTCCTGTCTCCTTCCTCTGGGAAAGCTGGGTGATAACCAATATGGCCACAATCACTGCTCCTACAGCGGTGATAGCACCTATCCCTGTCTACTTCCTCCGGGAAAGCTGGGTGATGACCAATATGGCCGACATTACTGCTCCCACACAGATGTTAGTGTCTATCCCTCTTTTCTTCCTCTGGGAAAGCTGGGTGATAACCAATATGGCTGCCATTACCGCTCCCACAGAGGTGATAGCACCTATCCCTGTCTCTGTTCCTCTCTAAATGAGAAGTCTTAAAGGGATTGTCCACTTTAGAGGGGTTGATGAGATGCTGCTATATTGATCTTCATCCTTCTGGCGTTCACAAGTGGACATCCCCTTTAAATTCTGGCTCCATGTGTTATAACCCGGGGAGGTGGTGTCCATTATATCCTATATGTAGGTGGCAGGTTGTTTTTTTTTTTTTGTTTTTTTTTTATACACCTCCCGTTCCCTGTTACTTAATTTTTGCAAGTTTTGTTTTTTTTTTCCAAATTCCCGCACCATTTGCATGAGGTGTCTCCCCCTTTTAATGTTTTGGATCTGTCCGTGACCCTATGCAAATCCAGAAAACCATGTTGCACACTCCACTGGCGACTTCCATGCAACTCAAGCTATCTCCAGTGGTGAGGCATCAGTCCCACATCTTTAGGCACCCGTTTAGTAAGCATTCTGAGACTTGTAGTTCTCCTCACCCTCCAGGCCCCCCATCACCTCCTCTAGCACAGTCGCACACTCCGGTATCCCGTCCACTCCTGATTTTGTCATTGTTTTGTGTGAGTCCGTCCTGAAAAGAAGAAAAAATATTGTATAAAGTCACAAAAAAGTTTTTGCACTTGATTTTCATAATGTTTATAAGACGTAATAAATAGATTGTAATATATAATAATCGTCAGATGTTCCTGTCGTAGCCAGAAGTGCTCGCCGTGGCCAAAGTCTCTCGTTCAGGTTTCTTGTGTCAAGTTGGATTTAATTCCCGACTACGGATATTATTACTTTTTGTAATGATTGTAGATTCATCGCAGGAAAATCCGGGAAGAGCTGATTCAATAAATATTCACTGCAGGAAAAAGGAACCAAGACTCGGCCTCTTTCATTGATAACTGCAACACTGCCCCCTATGTACAATAATATAACTACTATAATACTGCTCCAATGTCAAGAATAATAAACTACTATAATATCCCCCTATGTACAAGAATATAACTACTATAATACAACCCCTATGTATCAAGAATATAACTACAATAATACTGCTCTATGTACAAGAATTATAACTACTATAATACTGCCTCCTATGTACAAGAGTATAACTAACTATAATACTGCCCCCATGTACAACAGAATATAACTACTATAATACTGCCTGCCATATGTACAAGAATATAACTACCTATAATATCAGCACTCCCTAATGTACAAAAATATAACTACTATAATACTGCTACCAATTTACACCAGAATTTAACTAACTATAAGAACTGCTCCTAGGTACAAGATTATTTAACTACTAATTACTGCTCCTATGTACAAGAATATAACTACTATAATACTGCCACCTATGTACAGAAGAATAGAACTACAAACAATACTTCCCCCAATAACAGAAATATAACCTTCTATAATACTGCTCCTATCGTACAAGAATATAACTACTATAATCACTGCCCCTATGCGTACAAGGAATATAACTGCTATAATACTGTCCCCCATGTACAAGAATATAACTACAACAATACAGCCCCCTACACTGTAATGTACAAGAATATAACTACTATAATACTGCCTTCCTATCTACAAGAACAAAACTAATCTAATACGGTCCCCTATTTACAAGAATATAACTACTATAATACCGCCTCCTATTACAAAGAATATAACTACTAAATACTGCCTCTGTAATTTACCAGAATATAACTAACTACAATTACTGTCTCCCTATGTACAGAAATAAAACTACTAGTAATACTGCCCTCCTATTGTAATCAAGAAAATAACTACTAAATACTGCCACCTATGTAAACAAGAATATAACTACAACAATAATGCCCCCTATGTACATAAAATAAACTTCTAAAATACTTCTCCCGTAAGTACAAAAAAATAACTACAATAATACTGCCCCCTATGTAGACAAGATTATAACTACTATAATACCGCCCCCAAAGTACAAGAATAGAACTACAATAATACTGCCCCTATGTACAAGAAGAGAACTACTATACAACTGTTCCATAATACAAGAAATAGAAACAACATAATACTCCCCATGTAACAAGAATAGAACTACATAATACTGCCCCCTATGTACAAAGATAGAACTACTATAATACGCCACCCTATTTACAAGAATAAACTACTATATATACTGCCCCCTATTACAATAATATAAACTACTATAATACTGCCCTCCTATGTACAAATAAAATAACAACTATAATACTGCCCCTATGTACAAGCATATAACTACTATATAACTGCCTCCTATTTACAAGAGTATAACTACTGATAATACTCCCCTATGTACAAATTTAACTACTATCATACTGCCTGCTATGTAACAAGATTATAACTACTAAATACTGCCTCCTATGTACAAACAGAATATAACATACAATAATACTGCTCCTATGTACAAAATATAACTACTATAATACTGCCCCTATGACAGAGAATATAGCCTACTATAATACTGACCCCTATGTACAAAAAATAAACTACTACAATACTGGCCCCTTTTACTTCCCACTACACTTATGTACAAGAAATAATAACTACTATAATACTGCCTCCTAATGTACAAGAATATAGACTACAAATATTACTGCTCCCTATGTACAAGAATATAACTACTATACTACTGTCCCCCTAAGTACAATAATATAACAACTATAATACTGCCTCACTATGTACAAGAAAATAACTACTAAAATACTGCCCCCCTATGTACAAGAATATAACTACTGTAATACTGCCCCCCTATGTTACAAGAATATATACTACTATAATACTGTCCCCCTATTAAAGAATATAACTACTAAAATACTGCCTCCTATGTACAAGAATAAAACCTACTATAATACTGCCCCTATGTACAAGCAATATAACCACAAATAATACTGTCCCTATGTACAAGAATATACTACTATAATACTGTCCCCTATGTACAAGAAATAACTACTATAATCCTGCCTCCTATGTAGGGGGGGGGGGAGAAAATATGGAGGGGGAATCACAAGAATATAACAACTATAATACGGCCCCCCTATGTACAAGTATATAACTACTGTAATACTGCCACCCCTATGTACAAAGAATATAAACTACTATAATACTCTCCCTATGTACAGAACAAACTATAATACTGTCCTCTATTCAAGAACATATCAAGTACTATAATTCTGCACACTGACCCCTAGTACACATAATATACCTACTATAATACTGCCTCCTATGTACAAAAATATAACAACTAAAATACAGCCTCCTATGTGCAAGAATATAACTAGTATAATATACTGCTCCTATGTACAAGAGTATAACTACTATAATAGGCACCTATGTACAAGAATATAACTACTATTATACTGTCCTCATGTACAAAATTATAACTACTATAATACTGCCCGCTATGGTACAAAATATATCTACTATAATACTGCTTCTATTAACAAGAATATACCTACTAATACACTGCCCCCCTATGTACAAGAAATATAACTCTATAATACTCCCCTCCTTAACATGTACACAGGATATAGACTACTATAATTGTACTCCCACCCTATGTACACAGGATAATAACTACTATTAATACTGCTCCCAATGTACAAGAATATAACTACTATATATGCTCCTATGTACAAGAATAAAACTACTAAAATACTGCTCCTATTTATACACCAGATATAACTACTATAATACAGCCTCCTATGTTAATAAAAGGATATAACTACTATAATACTGCTCCTATGTTCAAGAATATAACTACTATTAATACTCCTCCCCCTGTGTACATTAATAAACTACAATTAATACTGCCCCCTCTGTACAAGTATTTAACTACTAAATACTGCCCCTATGTACCAGAATATAACTACTATAAAACTGCCCCCTATGTACAAGAATATAACTACAAAATACTGCTCCCAAGTACAAGAATATCACTTCTGCGTATAAGACCTTGCCTCCTATGTAACAAGAAAATAACTACTATAAATACCCTACTGCTTAAGTTAACAAGAATTAAACTACTATAATACTGCCCCCTATGTACACAGGATATAACTACTATAATACTGCCCCTATGTACCAGAATATATCTACTATAATAACGCACCCTAATGTACAAGAATATAACTACTATAATCCTGCCCTATTACAAGGAATATTAACTACTAATACTGTCCCCCCCCCTATTTACAAGAAATATAACTACTATTAATACTACCTCCTATGTACAAGAATATAACTACTTATAATACTGCCCCCTAAGTACAAGAAAAAGCTACTATAAACTGCTCCCATATGTACAAGAATATAACATACAATAATACTGCCCCTAATGTACAATAATATAACTGCTATAAACTACCTCCTATGTAGCAAATAGAAATAACTACTATAATACGGTCCCCTATGTAAAAAAGAATATAACAACTATAATACTGCCTGCCTTTGTACATGAATATAACTACTATAATACTGCCTCCTATGTAAAATATAACTACTATAATACTGTCCCCTATTTACAAGAATATAACTACTATAATACTGCCCCCTATGTACAGGAATAGAGCTTCTATAAGATTTGGTTAGATATACATAACTATGTGGGTGTGGACGGTTCTGACCCCTCTTTCGGGTTTCACATCTGTATTCGGATGGGCGTTCACTCTCTCTGTTCCTTATTCTGATGTAGTGCACTCGGTGACCCCTCCGCTCTGTTCCTCTCACTATAGGAGGTTTATTATATCTTGAATGGTGGCGGTATTACTGATTATCCTATTGGATCGCAGGTTCTTCCCTCTGTGCTGATGTTGTAGGAGGCAGTATTCTCATGTGACGGGAGAAGGTAATGGAGATTGCTGGGGGTGAGAGGTGCAGGGTAATGATTTGATCCCCCAAACGGCAGCTAGTGCAGAACTACAACTCCTAGCCACTGGCTGATCGGGGGCGGCTGGGAGTTGTAGTTTTGCAGCAGCAGGAAAGCCATAGGTTGAGGGTTTCTGCACCAATCTGGCCCCACAGCTCCCACTTTGCTCTTGTGATGCGGGTGCTGTCACCCATCGGTCACCCCCAACATTCCTGAGCCCGCGCCCCCGATAGAGAATGCAATAACCTGTCACCATCACCGAGCTATTTTGGGCTCCACTTCCCTGTTGCCGACACTTTCCCCACAACCATAAAGATCTGTTGTTACAATAAACTTCAACATTTCCTGTAAGTAACGCCACAAAGGTCACACATGCTACAAAAACCGTTGTCACGGATAACAAAGCAAACTGTCCCCCCGAAGGGGAGGGGGCGAGCTCTGGTAATATTAAAAGATAGAGGAAAGGAGCTAGCTCTGGATATATAGGGTAAATGAAAGGGCCTGTGATATATAGGGTTATATGAAAAGGAGAGACTGACCTTTATATATAGGGGATAATAGAGGGAAGGAGCTAAACTCTGTGAATATAGGTTTATGATAAGGGGAAAGGGGGCGAGCTCTGTGATATATAGGGTTTAATATAGAGGAGAGGGGCTGACTCTGAATATATAGGGTTATAGAAAGGAAGGACTACCTGTGAAAATAGGGATATGATAAGGAAGAGCGACTCTTTATATATCGGGTAAATGTAAGGAGAGGACTGAGCTCTGTGATAATAGGTATATATAGAGAGAACTGACTTTTGGGTTATATATGGGTTATGGAAAAGAGGAGAACTGAGCTCTGGAATATAGGGTTTTTAAAGATAGGGGGGAGAAGCAGCCTGTGATATAAGGGTTATATGATAGAGGAAGAGAAGCTGACTTCTGTGATATATAGGGTTATATGATAAGGAGAGAACTGACTCTGTAATATAGAGGGTTATTAAGGGAGAGGAGCGAGCCGGATAATAGGGGTTATAGATAGAGGGAAGGAGCTGATTCTGTAAAATATAGAGCCATACAAGGAAAGCTGCTATCGGGGGAAGGGGTCCGGGGCGTCTTAGCATGATTGACAGCCATCAGGTAGTACACCATGGGGATAAAGACTGTCAAACACTGATAAACCCCCACTGGGCTCCTTAACCCAGAACAGACAGCCAAGATTTAGGAGAACTTGTGATTTATTCATTTAAATCCCTGCTTATTCTCGGTGGAGTCCAATGGGCGGAGTTATCAGTGATCGACAGGTATCTCTCTATGCCCACTCATACAAAGAAAGCTGTCAATCACAGATAACTCCGCCCACTGGATTTAGGAGAACTTGTGATTTATTCATTTAAATCCCTGCTTATTCTCGGTGGAGTCCAATGGGCGGAGTTATCAGTGATCGACACTGTAGCCTCTCCTAATGCCCACCTCTCAATACAAAGAAAGCTGTCGATCACTGATAACTCCGCCCATTGGACTCCACCGAGAATAAGCAGGGATTTAAATGAATAAAATACAAGTTGTACAGAATGTTTCCCCACATTCATCTGCTCTGTGACATCAGGTAGCGTGTTCAATGGGAGAAGCTTCCTCTAAGATCAATACATAGGTATGCGTGATGCTCATGAGTAATCGCCCCAAACCTGTATAACGCCTCATTCTATAGAATGTCATGTGTATATATATATATATATATATATAGATTGTTTTAGCCTTGGGCCGCTGCGAGGGCTGCACAATGGGAGGCAATGCTGGCTCATAGCAACACTGAATCACTGGAGGCAGAGAGCAAGAGACAGCGGCGCCATCTGCTGACCGTACAGTGCACAACACGACAGTGCCGGACGAGCAGAGCTTCTGGATTATCAGACTAGATTATAGGGTTCAGACAGGTGATGGGACTACACTATACCTGGGGACCTCCTAATCTAGTGACTGGAGGCTTCTGTATCGCTCCCCTGCAAGTGAAGAGCTCATCATTCAGTTTATGGCAGTACATAGACTGCAGACGCCCCGGGTTAAAGGGGCTCTCCACCCCGGACCGTCCTTAATTCTGGGAAGGATTTTTTGGATATAAATTGATCAGAAAGGTTTCTCCTTCTGGGTCCCCTATGATCAGCTGTGATCGGTGCAGAGAGCTTCAAGGGGGTTTACAAGACTATTATAAACCTCCCTCCCACTGCACGAAAATAGAGAATTACTCCACACTCACCCCCCGCTCCAGAGCTTCAGCGTCCCCCACTGATGATGTCACGTTCATCAGGCCTGAGCATGACTCCATATACATCATGTGACCACAGAGGTCGGGGATTGGCTGCAGCATCATGTGACCACAGAGGTCAGTGATTGGTTGCAGCGTCATGTGACCACAGCGGTCAGTGATTGGCTGCAGCATCATGTGACCACAGAGGTCAGTATTGGCGGCAGCATCATGTGACCACCCGAGGTCAGCGGGTTGGCTGCAGCATCATGTGACCACAGAGGTCAGCGATGGGCTGCAGCATCATGTGACCACAGAGGTCAGGGATTGGCTGCAGGGATCATGTGACCGCAGAGGCCAGCGATTGGCCCCGCAGGGATCATGTGACCACAGAGGTCGGTGATTGGCGCAGCATCATGTGACCACAGAGGTCAGGGATTGGGCTGCAGATCAGTAACCAAGGGTCAGGATTGGGGCGCACATGTACCCAGAGGTCAGGATTGGCTCCCGCATCATGTGACCACGGGTCAGGATTGGTGCAGCCCCTGTGAACGGGGTCAGGTTGGCTGCGCATCATGTACACGAGGTCAGGATTGGCTGCGCATCATGTGACCACAGAGCGGATGGTGAGATCAGTGACCACAGGGTCAGTGATTGGGCGCTCATGGACCACAGGGTCAGGATTGGTGCGGCATCTTTGCCCACAGAGGTAGTGATGGTTGCACCCAAATTTACCACAGGGTCGTGATTGGCTGCAGCATCTTTGCCAAGAGGTCAGTGATTGGTTTTGAGCGTCAGGGCCCACGGGGGCAGGGTTTGGGCCTGCGCATCTGTCCCACAGAGGCAGTGATTGGTTTTTGCAGCATAGTGCCCACAGAGGCGGTGATTGGTGCGGCCATGGACACAGAGGTCAGGATTGGCTTCAGACAGTGCCAAAAGGGGGCCAGGTTTGGCTGCAAAAATCATGTGACCAAGAGGCCAGGATTGCTGCAGCATCATGTGACCCAGGGTCAGGATTGGCTGCAGCTCATGTGCCCACAGGGGCATGATTGGTTTTGCAGGTCATGTGACCAAGGGTAGTGATTGGCTGCGGCATCATGTGACACAGAGCTTGTGATTGGCTGCAGCATAGTATTCATGAACATGATGTCATCATGTGAGAGATCGGGGGACTCTAGCTCTGAAATGGTGTGGATGGAAGGGATAAGTATGGGATAATTTTCTATTTTAGCACAGTGGGAGGGAGGTTTTTAAAAATTTGGGAAAACCCCTTTAAAGTGTTCATCTTCCCTGCAGCGCCACCACAGGGGAAATGAGGCATTACACCGTGTCCATTTAAATCTTTATTAGATTGTTTGTGTAATACAGGACAGGTCGGGTCCTCCACAGCAGGAGACGCTCTTTGTATCCACTCTCTACTCCTTGCAAGAGATGTGTATCCTGATAAGGGGAGCCCCTTCTATTAACCCAGTATTCACTTGTAGAAGTTATGAGAATGGGCGTGCTATGCTGGACAACATTGAGGGCACCTATGGGACCCCTACCTATCTCCACAATGGGTGATCACATGGGTGCAGACCCCACTTATGGGACCCATATCTCCACAATGGGTGATCACATGGGTGCAGACCCCACTTATGGGACCCATATCTCCACAATGGGTGATCACATGGGTGCAGACCCCACTTATGGGACCCCTACCTGTCTCCACAATGGGTGAACATCACATGGGTGCAGACCCCACTTATGGGACCCCTACCTATCTCCACAATGGGTGAACATCACATGGGTGCAGACCCCACTTATGGGGCCCCTACCTGTCTCCACATTGGGTGAACATCACATGGGTGCAGACCCCACTTATGGGACCCCTACCTATCTCCACAATGGGTGAACATCACATGGGTGCAGACCCCACTTATGGGACCTGCACCTATCTCCATAATGGGTGAACATCACATGGGTGCAGACCCCACTTATGGGACCCCTACCTGTCTCCACAATGGGTGAACATAAAATGGGTGCAGACCCCACTTATGGGACCCCTACCTGTCTCCACAATGGGTGAACATCACATGGGTGCAGACCCCACTTATGGGACCTGCACCTATCTCCATAATGGGTGAACATCACATGGGTGCAGACCCCACTTATGGGACATGCACCTATCTCCATAATGGGTGAACATCACATGGGTGCAGACCCCACTTATGGGACCTGCACCTATCTCCATAATGGGTGAACATCACATGGGTGCAGACCCCACTTATGGGACATGCACCTATCTCCATAATGGGTGAACATCACATGGGTGCAGACCCCACTTATGGGACCCCTACCTATCTCCACAATGGGTGAACAGTGACATCAAAATACAGCAAAATGTTCATCTCACCGGAGTCAGCCGCGCAGTGAAGTAAAAGCCGATCCTCAAGCCACAAAGATATTCAACGAAGGAACCAGCGTCCGATGCAAGCGGAGACTTCAGCGCCGCTCGTGTAGGTGCGAAAGAATGATCACCTCGCTGCATCTCCCCGCTCTGGATGGAGAAGGGGCTGCGCATGCGCGGTCACTCTCCATTCATTCCAATAGGAAGTTCAAGCACAGTAGAACAGTTGTATTAAGCTGTACCAGTAACTCCCATTGAAATCAGTAGGTAGTAGCTGCGCACGTGCAACCGCTTTTCCATCAGAAAGGTGCGTTCCCTGAGGTGAGACCTGCACCTCTCGGACATTGGTGGCTTATCCTGTCCATGTAGGGTAGGTGCACACGACGCATTTGCAGCGCTCAAAGTACGCCCCGCAAATACGGTAAAATCATAGCGCTCACTGAATGGGGGCCAGGCCTGAGCGCTCCAGAAGTGTGCGACAGCCGGCATGTACTTCTAATAGGGCAGGTGTATAGTGGCGCACACAGTATGTGCCGCTATACCCTATGTGGACCCGGCCTTAGGCTGCTTTCAGACGGTGAGTTTTTCACACGTTTTTTGATGTGTTTTTTTGTGCAGCAATGTATAGCATTAACTGCTGAGCCTTCCTGCACCAAAAACGCGTCAAAAAAGCACCGTGTGAAAGCAGCCTTACAAGTGAGAGTCATTGCCGAAAGGAGAAGGTTGAGAAATGAATTCCCCTGTGACCTGTAAACCTCACTCCCCTCAGACTCAGGGGTCACCTCTGCAGCCTGATACCCTCAGGAGGAGAAAAAAAAAAATCACACATTTATGTTTCCTGTTTCTTTCAGATGCATTCACTGAGGCAATAAAGTGCGCAGAGAGCGCCCCCTGCTGTATATCCACAGCACCTGCAGCGAACACAGCACCCAGGAGCAGAAAGTGACCGCAACCCACACATCAGGTTACACAGCAAAGTAATCTACATATAAAGTATAGTCACTGTGTATATACATTACTTATCCTGTATTATTCTCCAGAGCTGCACTCACTATTCTGCTGGTGCAGTCACTGTGCATACATTACTTATCCTGTACTGATCCTGAGTTACATCCTGTATTATCCTCCAGAGCTGCACTCACTATTCTGCTGGTGCAGTCACTGTACATACATTACTTATCCTGTACTGATCCTGAGTTACATCCTGTATAATCCTCCAGAGCTGCACTCACTATTCTGCTGGTGCAGTCACTGTGTACATACATTACTTATCCTGTACTGATCCTGAGTTACATCCTGTATTATCCTCCAGAGCTGCGCTCACTATTCTGCTGGTGCAGTCACTGTGTACATACATTACTGATCCTTGAGGTTACATCCTGTATTATCCTCCAGAGCTGCGCTCACTATTCTGCTGGTGCAGTCACTGTACATACATTACTTATCCTGTACTGATCCTGAGTTACATCCTGTATTATCCTCCAGAGCTGCGCTCACTATTCTGCTGGTGCAGTCACTGTGCATACATTACTTATCCTGTACTGATCCTGAGTTACATCCTGTATTATCCTCCAGAGCTGCACTCACTATTCTGCTGGTGCAGTCACTGTGTACATACATTACTTATCCTGTACTGATCCTGAGTTACATCCTGTATTATCCTCCAGAGCTGCACTCACTATTCTGCTGGTGCAGTCACTGTGTACATACATTACTTATCCTGTACTGATCCTGAGTTACATCCTGTATTATCCTCCAGAGCTGCGCTCACTATTCTGCTGGTGCAGTCACTGTACATACATTACTGATCCTGAGTTACATCCTGTATTATCCTCCAGAGCTGCGCTCACTATTCTGCTGGTGCAGTCACTGTACATACATTACTTATCCTGTACTGATCCTGAGTTACATCCTGTATTATACTCCAGAGCTGCACTCACTATTCTGCTGGTGCAGTCACTGTACATACATTACTTGTCCTGTACTGATCCTGAGTTACATCCTGTATTATCCTCCAGAGCTGCGCTCACTATTCTGCTGGTGCAGTCACTGTGTACATACATTACTTCTCCTGTACTGATCCTGAGTTACATCCTGCATTATCCTCCAGAGCTGCACTCACTATTCTGCTGGTGCAGTCACTGTGTACATACATTACTTATCCTGTACTGATCCTGAGTTACATCCTGTATTATACTCCAGAGCTGCTCTCACTATTCTGCTGGTGCAGTCACTGTACATACAGTAATTATCATGTATTGACCCTGAGTTACATCCTGTATTATCCTCTAGAGCTGCGCTCACTATTCTGCTGGTGCAGTCACTGTACATACATTACTTATCATGTATTGACCCTGAGTTACATCCTGTATTATCCTCCAGAGCTGCACTCACTATTCTGCTGGTGCAGTCACTGTGTACATACATTACTTATCCTGTACTGATCCTGAGTTACATCCTGTATTATCCTCCAGAGCTGCGCTCACTATTCTGCTGGTGCAGTCACTGTACATACATTACTTATCCTGTACTGATCCTGAGTTACATCCTGTATTATCCTCCAGAGCTGCACTCACTATTCTGCTGGTGCAGTCACTGTGTACATACATTACTTATCCTGTACTGATCCTGAGTTACATCCTGTATTATCCTCCAGAGCTGCGCTCACTATTCAGCTCGGCAGTTTCTGCATTCACCCATAGACCAGACGAGATTGATCTTCTACATAACGTTTTAATAAATATCCATGCAGTGGGGGGCACTCCGTGGTTGTCGGGGCTCCGTGGTCATTGCGGGGGCTCCGTGGTTGTCGGGGCTCCGTGGTCGTAATGGTGCTCAGCAGTCTTTAGGACGCTCCGTGGATGTCAGGGGGCTCCATGGTCGTCATGGTGCTCAGCAGTAGTTGGGACGCTCCGGGAATGACGGGGGCTCCGTGGTCGTCATGGCGCTCAGTTCACTCTGCAGGCCCTGATCATCAGCAGCTGCAGCAGGATGAAGATGGGCGACATGATGAGTCCGAACCACAGGCCCTTGTTCTGCTCCACCAGCTTCTGACACAGCAGCATCTCGAAGACGAACTTGAGGCTGAGGAGGGTGAGGATCCAGAAGAGGCGCAGCACCGCCTGCCGCTTCTCCCCGTCCTGGAAGAGCCGCACGGTGACGATGGCCGTGAAGTAGGTGCTCAGTCCGTCCGCCGCGAAGAACGGGATGAAGACGCTCCACCAGCCCAGGCCCGGCACCAGCCCGTCCACCTTGATGGCCAAGAGGGCGGTGAAGACCAGCAGCGCCAGGACGTGGATGAAGATCTCTAACTGGGCGAAGCCGAGCCACTGGACCAGCTCCCGCAGGGAGAACAACATGGCGGCGGCGGCAGCGGGGGCTCAGGGCGTCAACATGGGAGTCACACTGGAAGACATCCTGCAGAGACAAGAGGAACGGGTGACTACACATACTAGACCGCTATACTACTGGTAGGAGGAGCTATGATTAGGGGGACACTACACATACTATACCGCTATACTACTGGTAGGAGGAGCCATGATGAGGGGTGACTACACATACTATACCGCTATACTACTGGTAGGGGGAGCCATGATGAGGGGTGACTACAAACTTTTACCGTATACTACTGGTAGGGGAGCCAAATGAGGGGTGACTACACATACTATACCCCTATACTACAGGTAGGAGGGAGCCAAATGGGGGGGTGAAATACACATACTATACCGCTATACTACTGGTAGGAGGAGCCATGATTAGGGGGAGACTACACATACTATACCGCTATACTAATGGTAGGAGGAGCCATGATGAGGGGGTGACTACACATACTATTACCGCTATTTCTACTGGTAGGAGGAGCCATGATGAGGGGTGACAAAACATACTATACCGCTAACTTTCTGGTAGGGGAGCCATGATGAGGGGTGATTACACATACTATACCGTATATAACTGGTAGGTGGTGCTATGATGAGGGGGTGACTACACATACTATACCGCTATACTACTGGTAGGAGGAGCCATGATGAGGGGGTGACTACACATACTATACCGCTATACTACTGGTAGGGGGAGCCATGATGAGGGGGACACTACACATACTATACCGCTATACTACTGGTAGGAGGAGCCATGATGAGGGGTGACTACACATACTATACCGCTATACTACTGGTAGGAGGAGCCATGATGAGGGGTGACTACACATACTATACCGCTATACTACTGGTAGGAGGAGCCATGATGAGGGGTGACTACACATACTATACCGCAATACTAATGGTAGGAGGAGCCATGATGAGGAGGTGACTACACATACTATTTCCCCTATACTACTGGTAGGAGGAGCCATGATGAGGGGGACTACACATACTATACCGCTATACTACTGGTAGGAGGAGCCATGATGAGGGGTGACTACACACACTATACCGCTATACTACTGGTAGGAGGATCTATGTTTTGGGGGACACTACACATACTATACCGCTATACTACTGGTAGGGGGAGCCATGATGAGGGGTGACTACACACACTATACCGCTATACTACTGGTAGGAGGAGCCATGATGAGGGGTGACTACACATACTATACCGCTATACTACTGGTAGGGGGAGCCATGATGAGGGGGTGACTACACATACTATACCGCTATACTACTGGTAGGAGGAGCCATGATGAGGGGGTGACTACACATACTATACCGCTATACTACTGGTAGGAGGAGCCATGATGAGGGGTGACTACACATACTATACCGCTATACTACTGGTAGGAGGAGCCATGATGAGGGGTGACTACACATACTATACCGCTATACTACTGGTAGGGGGAGCCATGATGAGGGGTGAATACACACACTATACCGATATACAACTGGTAGGAGGAGCCATGATGAGGGGTGACTACACAAACTATACCGCTATACTACTGGTAGGGGGAGCCAATGAGGGGTGACTACACTTTCTTTACCGCTATAAATACTGGTAGGAGGAGCCCGATGAGGGGTGACTACAATACTATACCGCTATACTACTGGTAGGAGGGGCCATGATGAGGGGTGACTACAAAATACTTTACCGCTATACTACTGGTAGGAGGAGCCATGGGTGAGGGGTGACTACACAACTATACCGCTATTCTACTGGTAGGAGGAGCCTGATTAGGGGGAAATACACATACTATACCGCTATATAATGGTAGGAGGGAGCCATGATGAGGGGAAATACACAACTATACCACTATACTACTGGTAGGAGGAGCCATGATGAGGAGTGACTACACATACTATACCGCTATACTACTGGTAGGAGGAGCCATGATGAGGGGGTGACTACATATACTATACCGCTATACTACTGGTAGGAGGAGCCATGATGAGGGGGGGACTACACATACTATACCGCTATACTACTGGGAGGAGGAGCCATGATGAGGGGAAATACACATACTATAAACCCTATACTAACTGTAGGAGGAGCCATGATGAGGGGAAATACACATACTATACCGCTATACTACTGGTAGGAGGAGCCCCTGATGAGGGGTGACTACACATACTATTTCCCCTTTACTATGGAGGAGGAGCCATGATGAGGGGTGACTACACCAAAACTATACCGCTATACTACTGGTAGGAGGAGCCATGATGAGGGGGTGACTACACATACTTATACGCTATACTACTGGAGGAGGGGGCCATGATGAGGGGGACACTACACATACTATACCGCTATACTACTGGAGGAGGAGCCATGATGAGGGGGTGACTACATATACTATACCGCTATACTACTGGTAGGGGAGCCAATGAGGGGTGATTTCACATACTTTTACCGCTATACTACTGGTAGGAGGAGCATGATTTAGGGGTGATACACATACTATACGCTATATACTGGTAGGAGGAGCCATGATGAGGGGGGACTACACATACTATACCGCTATACTACTGGTAGGTGGAGCCTGATGAGGGGGTGACTACCCCATACTATACCGCTTATACTAATGGTAGGAGGGGGCCATGATGAGGGGTGACTACACATACTATTTCCGCTTTACTTTCTGGTAGGAGGGAGCCATGATGAGGAGGTGACTTTCACATACTATACCGCTATACTAACGGTAGGAGGGAGCCATGTGAGGGGAAATACACATACTATACCCTATACTCTGGGAGGAGGAGCCAGATGAGGGGGGAATACACATACTATACCCCTATTTTACTGGTAGGAGGAGCCATGATGGGGGGACTACAAACCTATACCGCTTAACTACTGGTAGGGGGAGCCATGAGAGGGGGAAATACACATCTATACCCCCTATAACTACTGGTAGAGGAGCCATGATGAGGGGTGACTACACATACTATACCCTATAACTACTGGTAGGAGGGGGCCATGATGAGGGGACACTACACATAACTATACCCTATACTACTGGGAGGAGGAGCCCTGATGAGGGGTGACTACACATTTCTATACCCCTATACTACGGTAGGAGGAGCCATGATGAGGAGTGACTACACATACTAAACCGCTATACTACTGGTAGGAGGAGCAATGATGAGGGGGACACTACACATACTATACCGCTATACTACTGGTAGGGGGAGCCATGATGAGGGGTGACTACACATACTATACCGATTACTACTGGGAGGGGAAGCCATGATGAGGGGGGCACTACACATACTTTATACCGCTTACTACTGGTAGGAGGAGCCATGATGTGGGGTGACTACACATACTATTTCCCCTATACTACTGGTAGGGGGGAGCCATGATGAGGGGTGACTACACATTTCTATACGCTATACTACTGGTAGGAGGAGCCATGATGAGGGGGTGACTACACATACTATACCGCTATACTACTGGTAGGAGGAGCCATGATGAGGAGGTGACTACACATACTATACCGCTATACTACTGGTAGGAGGAGCCATGATGAGGAGGTGCCTACACATACTATACCGGGGGTTATACACTTTGGGCAGCCCATGATTCAGGGGGGGGTTACTAACCCAAACTATCCCCCGGTCCCTTTTCCCGGTATTGGAGGGCATGGAGAGGGGTGCTCCCCCTTTACTTCCGCCTATTACTACCTGGTGAGGGGCATGATAAGGGGCGGCCCACAACCCCTTCACCTGGAGGAGGGCCATGAATGAGGGGGACCACCTTCAAATTTACGAACTAAAAAGTAGGGGGCCATTTTTAGTTGGGGGGGGTGGGGACTTAATATACTTACCGGGGGTTTTCTTGGTAAGGAGGGCGATGTGGGGGGGTGGGGTTAATCGCAACTAGGTGGGGGGTATGGATGAGGGGTGCCTTCATTCTATTAAACCCCTTATTCTGGGTAGGAGGGCTGTGGGGGGTCAGTATAAGCCGCTTTTAAGTACGGGGGGGCTTGATGGGGGGGTTCCATTATAACGCGTTACTTGGTAGGGGGGGAGGGGCCATGTGGGGGGTTTGAGTGTAACGCGGGGGCGGTTTGGGGGGTTCTGAGTATAACGCGGGGGGGGGGTGTGGGGGGTTCTGAGTATAACGCGGGGGTCGGTTTGGGGGGTTCTGAGTATAACGCGGGGGCGCGGTGTGGGGGGTTCTGAGTATAACGCGGGGGCGCGGTGTGGGGGGTTCTGAGTGTAACGCGGGGCGCGGTGTGGGGGGTTCTGAGTATAACGCGGGGGCGGGGTGTGGGGGGGTTCTGAGTATAACGGGGGGGGGCGGTGTGGGGGGTTCTGAGTGAAACGCGGGGGCGCGGTGTGGGGGGTAAAGAGGGGGCGCGGGGTGGGGGGTTCTGAGTGTGATGCGGGGGCGCGGTGTGGGGGGTTCTGAGTGTAGCGCGGTGTGGGGGGTTCGGAGGGTAACGCGGGGCGCGGTGTGGGGGGTTCTGAGTGAAACGCGGGGGAGGGGTGTGGGGGGTAACGCGGGGGGCGTGTGGGGGGGTTCTGAGTGTAACGCGCGGGGCGCGGTGTGGGGGGTTCTGAGTGTGATGCGGGGGCGCGGTGTGGGGGGTTCTGAGTGTGATGCGGGGGCGCGGTGTGGGGGGTTCTGAGTGTAGCGCGGTGTGGGGGGTTCGGAAGGTGACGCGGGGGCGCGGTGTGGGGGGTTCTGAGTTTAACGCGGGGCACGGAGAGGGGGGATCTGAGTAACGCTGGGGCGCGGTGTGGGGGGTTCTGAGTGTAACGCGGGGGCACGGTGTGGGGGGTTAATAGTTAAAACGTGGGGCCCGGTGTGGGGGGTTCTGAGTGTAAAGCGGGGGCGCGGTGTGGGGGGTTCTGAGTAACGCGGGGGCGCGGTGTGGGGGGTTCTGAGTGTAACGCGGGGCACGGTGTGGGGGGTTCTGAGTGTAACGCGGGGCACGGTGTGGGGGGTTCTGAGTGTAACGCGGGGGCGCGGTGTGGGGGGTTCTGAGTGAAACGCGGGGGCGCGGTGTGGGGGGTAACGCGGGGGCGCGGTGTGGGGGGTTCTGAGTGTAACGCGGGGGCGCGGTGTGGGGGGTTCTGAGTGTAACGCGGGGGCGCGGTGTGGGGGGTAACGCGGGGGGGCGGTGTGGGGGGTTCTGAGTGTGACGCGGGGGCGCGGTGTGGGGGTACGGGAACGCGGGGCGCGGGTGTGGGGGGGTTCTGAGTCTAACGCGGGGGCGCGGTGTGGGGGGTACGGGGGTAACGGTCGGGGGCGGTGGTGGGGGGTCGGAGTATAACGCGGGGGCGCGGTGTGGGGGGGGTCGGAGTGTAACGCGGGGCACGGTGTGGGGGGTTCTGAGTGTAACGCGGGGGGCGCGGTGTGGGGGGTTCGGAGGGTAACGCGGGGGCGCGGTGTGGGGGGTTCGGAGGGTAACGCGGGGGCGCGGTGTGGGGGGGGTCGGAGTGTAACGCGGGGGCGCGGTGTGGGGGGTTCGGAGTGTAACGCGGGGGCGCGGTGTGGGGGGTTCGGAGGGTAACGCGGGGGCGCGGTGTGGGGGGTTCGGAGTGTGACGCGGGGGCGCGGTGTGGAGGGTTCTGAGTGTGACGCGGTGTGGGGGGGTCGGAGTGTAATGTGGGGGCACGGTTTGGGGGGTATTACATTATGTATCAGTGCAGATTGTATTTTCTTCCTTTCCTCTAGATTTCCCGGACGGCGGAGAGGACGATCCTGATCTTATATGGGAGTCAGACGGGGACGGCAGAGGACATGGCGGAGCGGCTGGGCAGGGAGGCCCGGCGCAGACACTTCACCTGCAGGGTGGACGCCGCAGACAGCTACAGTATTGTACGTCGCTCCCTCTTTGCAGGTGTCATTGTTGGGAATGAACTACCGAGTCCATAGAGGCAGGGTGTCCACTGAAGCTATAGTGGTCTATGAATCTGAGCAAGCAGCGCTGACGTGTAAAGCATGAGGGACGGACGAGACGAGGGGGTGGATCTCAGACTGATTCCCCTTAGAGCTGTGCCCTAAACAAATGACACCAAAGGCAATAAAAATCGGGGGGTCACTTGCAGACATTTTGCAGACATTGAGGACCTTGTATCCCTCTTCTTTCTCCACAGGCGAATCTCGTCCATGAGCAGCTGGTGATCTTTGTCTGCGCTACGACAGGACAAGGCGACCCCACGGATAACATGAAGGTAAAGCTATTGCTCAAACAGCGCCTCACATTGATTGGATCAGGAAATAAAGTGGTGGTGGAGATGGGGGGGGTGTTCACACGGTGCTTTTGGGCTGTGTTTAAAACGCCGGGTGAACAGACCGTTACTATAAACTTTCTTGGTTGCGACCAGACCGGTGTTTACATTCACTGACAGCAAGAAGAAGTCTTAAAAAAAACGTGATAAAGTGAAACACGGAGTCTATTAGGAAAGTTCCTGGAAGCTGCACATAAACCTGCACTTTCTGTTTCTCTTCCCAGAACTTCTGGAGGTTCATCTTCCGCAGGAACCTGCCCCATAATGCCTTGTGCCAGATGGAATACGCTGTTCTTGGTCTTGGAGACTCTTCTTATCCGAAGTAAGATGATAGCGGGGATAGTGAGGGACGTGGTGTGACAGAAGACTTGAGCAAGTTACCCATCCTTCCTGACTGGGGGCAACGTTCTATAGCTTCAGGCTCCCACTTCCTGTTCAGGCTATGGGTGGTTCTACAGCTTCAGGCTCCCACTTCCTGTTCAGGCTGTGGGCGGTTCTACAGCTTCAGGCTCCCACTTCCCATTCTGGCTGTGGGCGTCTCTACAGCTTCAGGCTCCCACTTCCTGTTCAGGCTGTGGGCGGGTCTCTACAGCTTCAGGCTCCCACTTCCTGTTCAGGCTGTGGGCGGGTCTCTACAGCTTCAGGCTCCCACTTCCTGTTCAGGTAGTGGGCGGGTCTCTACAGCTTCAGGCTCCCACTTTCCTGTTCAGGCTGTGGGGGGTCTCTACAGCTTCAGGCTCCCACTTCCCGTTCAGGGGTGTGGGCGGGGTCTCTACGCTTCAGGTCCCACTTCCTGTTCAGTGCTGTGGGCGGGTCTCTACAGCTTCAGGCTCCCACTTCTGTTCAGGCTGTGGGCGGGTCTTACAGCTTCAGTCACCCACTTCCTGTTCAGGCTGTGGGCGGGTTTCCCACAGCTTCAGGCTCCCCAAATTCCTGTGCGGGTAGTGGGGGGTCTCTTACAGCTTCAGGCTCCCACTTTCCTGTGCGGGTTTGTGGGCGGTCTCTACAGCTTCAGGCTCCCACTTCTATTCAGGCTGTTGGCGGTTCTACAGCTTCAGGCTCCCATTCCTATTCAGGCTGTTGGCGGTTCTAAGCTTCAGGCTCCCACTTCCTATTCAGGCTGTGGGGCGGTTCTACAGCTTCAGGGTCCCACTTCCCCATTCAGGCTGTGAGTGTGGTTTCTACAGCTTCAGGCTCCCACTTCCTTTCCCGGCTGTGGGCGGGTCTCTACAGCTTCAGGCTCCCACTTCCTATTCAGGCTGTTGGCGGTTCTACAGCTTCAGGCTCCCACTTCTATTCAGGCTGTGAGGGGTGGTTCTACAGCTTCAGGCTCCACTTCCTATTCAGGCTGTGGGGGGGTTTTCTACAACTTCAGGCTCCCACTTCCTGTGCAGGGTAGTGGGGTGGTTTCTATAGCTTTAGGCTCATTCCTGTGCAGGTAGTGGGTGGTTTCTATAGGTTTAGGCTCCAGGCCTGTGCAGGCTGTGGGTGGTTTATAGGGTTAAAACGCAACTTCCTGTTCAGGCTGTGGGTGGGTTTATGCTTCAGCTCCAACTTCCTGTTCAGGGCCGCGGGTGGTTTTATAGCTTCACAGCTCCAACTTCCTGTTCAGCCGTGGTGGTTTATAGCTTCAAGTCCCACCTTCCTGTGTGGGTACTGGATGGGTCTACAGCTTCCGGTTTGGGCGGTTCTACAGCTTTAAGCTCAAACTTTCCTGTCAGGCTGTGGGCGTTCTACTGCTTCAGGCTCCACTTCTGTTCAGGATGTTGTGGGGGGTTCCTAAGCTTTCAGGCTCCCACTTCCTGATTAAGGCTGTGGGGGGGGGGGGTTCTACAGCTTCAGGCTCCCACTTCCTTGTTCAGGCTTGTGGGTGGTTCTTTATACTAGCTTCAGGCTGTTTCCACTAACTGTTTTCAGCTGTGGGGGGTTTTTCAGCTTCAGGCTCCCACTTCCTGTTCAGGCTGTTGGGGGGTTCTACAGCTTTCAGGCTCACACTTCCTGTTCAGGCTGTGGGGGGTTCTAATCTACAGCTGCAGGCTTCCCATTCATGTTCAGGCTTGTGGGGGGTTTCTAGAGCTTCAGGTACCGTCTTGTTGACAGGCTGTGGGTGGTTTTACAGCAGTGACTAACATTTCAGCTCTGCTATTCCTAGCTGAGCCTTTTAAATCAACATTTGTGATGGAGGAGTTTTAAGAGTTGGGCAGAAGACTACAGACCTTTAAAGGGTTAAAGTTTGTCAGTAGGAAAGATAAACAAGCTCCTGTGCTGCTGATAAGACACAGCAGGGAGTGACTTCCCCATCCCAACCACTGCTAGAGCAGAGAAGAAAAGCAGGGAGTTAAGAACTCTACTATTATCAGAACTGCAATGTATGGGTAATAGTCTTTATAGAAAATTGGATTCGTGTTTCTTTTTTTATGCACTTGTTATGTGCTGCACCCCTTCAATAGTGGGGTGTGGGGGGAGTCATTACATGAGGGTCATTGAATATAATCACCCATAATCCCATTTTTTTTCTCTTACACCAGGTTTAATTTTATCGCCAAAAAACTGCACAAGCGCCTCCTGCAGCTCGGAGCGAATCCTATTCAAGCCCCGGCCCTGGGGGACGACCAGCACGATCTGGGGTAAGCGTCCGTCTCGTGTCTTCGCTTTAGCCCTGTCTAATTTCTCCACTGTATGGGGGAAGTAACGATCTCGCTGGGCTAGATTCTAACCCATCTCACCAGTGAAGTCTCTGGGTTGGAATCTCCCCCCACCTCACAGTGACGGTCTCTGGGCTAGGATCACCCCCCACTCACCAGTGACGTCACTGGGCTTGGATCACCCCCCACTCACCAGTGACGTCACTGGGCTAAGATCACCCCCCACTCACCAGTGACGTCACTGGGCTAAGATCACCCCCCACTCACCAGTGACGTCACTGGGCTAGGGATCACCACCCCCCACATTCTCCAGTGAAGTCACTGGGATATGGATCAACCCCCACCCCCTCCCAATCTACTGCACAGTGACCGTCACACTGGGCTAAGATCACCCCCCAATCACCATGAGTCCACTGGCGTGGATCACCCCCCCACTCACCAGTGACGTCACTGGGCTAGGATCACCCCCCCATACCCTCTAGTGACGGCGTCACTGGGCTAGGTTCACCCACCCCCAACACCCCCCCCCCAATCACCAGTGACATCTCTGGGCTAGGATCATCCCCCACTAGAGGACGTGATGTCACTGGGATAGGATCACCCCCCCCCCTTTTCCACCAGTGAGTCACTGGGCATAGGATCAACCCCCCCACACCATTTCCCTCCAGTGATGTCTCTGTGCTACGATTCACCCCCCCCCCCCCATTCACAGTGGATGTCACTGGGCTAGGATCACCCCCCACTCGCCAGTGATGTCACTGGGCTAGGATCACCACCCACTCACCAGTGATGTCACTGGGCTACGATCACCCCCCCATTCACCAGTGACGTCACTGGGCTAGGATCACCATCCCTCCCCAATTCAACAGTGGATGTCTCTGGGCTACGATCTCCCCCCATTTTACAGTGACCGTCACTTGGGCTAGGATCACCCCCCCCCACCCCCATTCAACAGTGATGTCATGGGATAGGATTCAACCCCCTATCGCCAGTGATGTCACTGGGCTAGGATCACTCCCCACTCCCAGTGACGTCACTGGGCTAGGATCACCCCCCCATTCACCAGTGACGTCACTGGGCTAGGATCACCCCCCCCATTCACCAGTGACGTCACTGGGCTAGGATCACCACCCACTCACCAGTGATGTCACTGGGCTACGATCCCCCCCCCCTTCACCAGTGGCGTCACTGGGCTAGGATCACTCCCCCATTCACCAGTGATGTCACTGGGCTAGGATCCCCCCCACTCGCCAGTGAGGTCACTGGGCTACGATCACCCCCCACGCACCGGTGACGTTACTGGGCTTGGATCACCCCCCACTCACCAGTGATGTCACTGGGCTTGGATCACCCCCCTACTACCAGTGATGTCACTGGGCTTGGATCACCCCCCACTCACCAGTGATGTCACTGGGCTTGGATCACCCCCCACTCACCAGTGAGGTCACTGGGCTAGGATCACCCCCCACTAACCAGTGAGGACACTGGGCTAGGATCAACCCCACTCACCAGTGAGGTCACTGGGCTAGGATCACTCCCCATTCACCAGTGAGGTCACTGGGCTAGGATCAACCCCACTCACCAGTGAGGGCACTGGGCGACGATCACCCCCACTCACCAGTGACGTCACTGGGCGAGGTTCTCCCCACTCGCCAGTGATGTCACTGGGCTACGATCACCCCCCCACTCGCCAGTGATGTCACTGGGCTACGATCACCCCCCCATTCACCAGTGACGTCACTGGGCTAGGATCACCCCTCCCCCCCATTCTCCAGTGATGTCCATGGGCTGGATCAACTTCCAACTCACTGTCGTCCTCACTGGGCTTAGGATCACCCCACTCCTCACAGTGACGTCATGGGCTTTTAGGATCATTCCACTCACCAGTGGCCGTCCACTGGGTTGGATCACCCCCCCCCCCCCATTTCACCAGTGATGTCACTGGGCTAGATCCTTCCACTCAACAGTGACTTCACTGGGATTCGTTTCCTAACCCCCTCTCAACAGTGACGTTCAAGGTAACAGGTGCGGCGGTGTTTCTAGGGGTGCGGCGCCGCGCTCGGCTCATTGTGTGAGATTCAGGCGTGTCTCCCTTTCTCTGCTGCCATGAATGCTGTGGTGGAATACAATGGGGTGACAGGTCTGTGGGGGATAAGGTCTTCCTCATTTACCCTCTGCCTCCCGGAGTCAGCATCGTCAGCGACCTCGTCATGTAAGCGCCTCCTTCTTGTTCTCTTCTATTAGGAGCCATAAGGTGAACCTGATCTGACCCTATGTGATGCGGAAAGGGCGCCCCTTCCATCACAGGGGGCGATCGTTCTACAGCTTTTGATGGCTCCTCTTCATCTGATTGGTGTCTGTGTACACATGGGCCCCTAGTGACCGACCCCCATGAATATCGCCGGGTCCAGGCTGCTGCTCATTACATCTGTAAGATGGGAAATCCGGGTTTGTTTGTATTGTTTGGTTCCTCCAAGGTTTCTCCTCCGTTCATGGATGAAAACTGGGGGTCGATAGGTAACACTGCAGAGAGAAGGCAGCGAGGGCGCCCCCACAGAGCTCCGGCCCCACCGCGCTCCACTGGTGACCAAAAACACGTGTGATCCCGCGCACTGAATTTCCAGGACTGTGCGATTATCGAGTTTGATTCTTGGATCTGGGCATCCAGTGAGTTGTACTAGTGATAGAGGGGAGTGGGGTTGAAACCTGACAGTGTATTTCTTTCTTCTTTTATATAGATCTATTCTTATCTATCTATCTTTTATAATTTTTCTTTCTCTATTTCTATATATCTAATATCTTTAGTTCTTTGACACATTTCTACTTTATCCTATTCTATCTATTCTATCTTCTTTCTATCTATCTATCTCCGATCTATCTATCATCATTTCTATCTATCTAGCCATTATCTAATCTATCTGCTCTATTCTTTTCACTTTCTTTTCCTTTTCTTGTTTCTGTTCCATATCTATATATCTATCTATCTATCTATTCTGTTCTATCTCATATATATCTCCTATCTATCTCATATCTATTCTATCTCCTATATATCTATATCCTATCTACTTCTCCTATCTATCTATATCCTATCTTCTAATCTTCCTATCTAATCTATCTATCTATTTCTTATCTATCCTATCTCATATCTATCTATTATCTCATATCTATTATTCTATTCATATCTTCATCTTCTTATATATCTATCTACTAAATCTATCTATCTCACTTCTATCTATCTCACATCTATCTGTCTCACAACTATCTATCTAAACATCTATTATTCATATATATCCTATTCAATATCTTATCTATCTATCTCCCATCTATCTCATATCTAATCTATCTGATCTATATCTCATATCTACTCTCTCTTATCTATCTCTCTCGTATCTATCTCTCTCAAATCTATCTCTCTCGTATCTATCTCTCTCGTATCTATCTCTCTCCATATCTATCTTCTCTATCTATCTATCTCCATATTATCTATCTAATATCCATCTCATATCTATCTGATCTTCTATCTATTGATCTCCCCTGACGGAACTACGCTGTGGTGATGTTGAGTGATATCCCGCCTCGAGAATTCCACGGCTGGATCCTTCAGCAGTTCGGCTTCCCTCCTCGTCTTGTACACTACAGTGTGTTCTTCTTGGATCCCCTTGATCCAGGTAGAGATTTCTTTGTCTATACACCATACCAACCTCTGTGGCCGTCTTCACCACTGTTCCAGCTTCATTGATGTCATTCAGCCTATTTTGCAGGTCGTTGGTAAGGCTGACCATTTGCCATTCAGGGTTCTTGGAAAGCTGGGGGGTGATCCGATTGGAGAATATAGGTCTGATGTGCTTATTATTGATGTGTATTCCAGACACCCCTGTCCCTCCACATCTTCCTCAGCCCTGTTCGGTGCAGCATCTAGTAGAGAGATACCTGGACATCCGCTCCGTTCCTCGCCGCTCCTTCTTCCAGCTCCTCTCTTACTTCTCTCCTGACGAACAGGAAAGGGAGAAGCTGCAGGAGTTCAGCTCCGCCGCTGGTCAGGAAGAGCTGTATACGTACTGCAACCGGCCCCGGCGGACGACCCTGGAGGTGAGGTTTCGGATTTAACCCCTTCCTGCACCATAGTGTGAACATTCCCTGCCTGGGGGAGCTGACTGCATGTGCTTTGTGCTCAGAAGCTCCCCTAGTGGTGGGTGCAGGAAGTGTCCCATCTGTTTTTTGCACCTTGTGCCTCTGTGACTATTGGATGTGTTTTTGCGTCCTCCAGGTTCTCACTGACTTTCCTCATACGACCTCGAGTATCCCTGCAGATTATCTCCTGGAACTTATTCCCCGCATCCGGCCCCGAGCGTTCTCCATTGCCTCAGCTTTGCAGGTAAGAGCCCCAGAGCATGCTGGGAAATGTATTGGTCGGATCAAGGTTTTGTAAAATGAGGGCTCCACTTCAGAAGTTTCTATGATATGTTACTCCCTCCCCCGCTTCCTTCTTTTTTGTTAATGAACTTCCAACAAAACTGCAGGTTCCTTTGGCCGTGGTGCAGTACAAAACCAGACTGCACGAGGTCCGCCGAGGTCTGTGCTCCACGTGGCTGGCGTCCATCAGTCCGGAGGATGGTAATTATCTTGCCGCCATCTTGGCATCATGTGCCCTTTGGATTTCACTTTAAACCATTGCGTTGTTCCCCCCTCGAATAGGTCAACGGGTTCCATTATGGGTGAAAAAGGGGAGTCTGAAGTTCCCCAGTGACACAGATACCCCACTGGTCATGGTGGGACCAGGAACTGGAGTGGCTCCGTTCCATTCAGCCATTCAGGAGAGAGCGGCGCTCGGTAAACCCGGTACGTGATTCTGCTTGTAGCTACAATAGCGCCCCATGATGGAAACATTGCGTGTGACTCCCTGTCTTCTTTATCCATAGGGAACTATTCTGTTTATTTGGCTCTGCGTGGGAAAGACCAGTGATTCTATTTACGGAGGAGAGTGGATAGTGGAAGGATCTGGAGAAGAGGGGGCTCCTCCGGTTATTCACGGCCTTCAGCCGGGATCAGGTCTGTGTCCTGGATTGTTGCTTAGTTGCTGGATGGGATTTGGGGTTTGGGTGCAGCCCTCTTATACGTTCAGGTGCTCGTCCCATTGGATCCGCCCTAAAAGTCTAATGATGGCCGCACACGCTCCATGGAAGTCGGACGAAATGTTGATTTCTGGACCAAACATCTGGCGGTGACTCATCCCAATACTATCCCCCCCACACACCTCCAGACAACAGAGGGGAAAAAGGGGATGTCAGCATCTCCGATCCTTTGTTCCCATTGGAGATAAGACGCTGCCAGAGGTGTTTGGCAGCAGCTTGTTTCTTCTTCCCTTCATCCAATCCATTGCTGGGAACATGCCAGAGCTGACCACATGTGACTCGCTAAAGTTAGGTAATTCCAGGGTTAGAGCATTTTAGCCACCAAAGAAAATCTCCTCAAATTTCACCCATAATGACAGCCACAGTTTCCCCTCCTTATGAGTTCTAGCCACCTTTCCCCCCTCCCTCGTGGTTTGCAGCCACTGACACACACCCCCCGCGTCGGTCACGGCGCCCTTGTCTCACCTTTCACCCCCCCGGCGGTCACGGCCACCTTGTCTCATCTTTCACCCCCTCGTCGGTTGCGGCCGCCTTGTCTCATCAATCACCCCCTCCACGGTCGCGGCCATCTCGCACACACCCCTCGTCGGTTGCGGGCCATCCTTGTCTCATTCTTTCACTCCCCTCGTCAGTCGCGGCCACCTTGTCTCATCTTTCACCCCCTGGTCGGTCGCAGCCCCCTTGTCTTTCACCCCCTCGTCGGTCACGGCCACCTTGTCTCATCTTTCACCCCTTCGTCGGTCACGGCCATCTCGTCCCACCCCCTCGTCGGTCACGGCCACCTTGTCTCATCTTTCACCCCCTCGTTGGTCGTGGCCACCTTGTTTCTAAGCTTTCACTTCGGTCGGTCTCGGCCATCTCAGTCCCACCCCCTCGTCGGTCACGGCCACCTTGTCTCATCTTTCACCCCCTCGTGGGTCGTGGCCACCTTGTCTCATCGACCCCCCCCCCCCTTCTCCCCATTGTCAGTCGCAGCCATCTCCCTCCACCCATTTGTCTGCCACCCAGCCACCTTGTCTCTCAGCCCCCCTCCCGGTCGGTCGTGGCAACTCCACCCTCTCCAAGTGGTTGCAGACAACCCCTCGTCGGTCGCGGCCATCTCGTCGAACTCCCACATCGGTGGCGGCCTTCTCGTCCCACCCCCCTGTCGGTCGCAGCCACCTTGTCTCATCCTCCACCCCCCCTCGTCGGTCGCGGCCATCTCGTCCCACACCCTCGTTGGTTGTGGCCACCTTGTCTCTTCTCTCCCCCCCCCCCCTTCCCTCCCACTCGTCGGTCGCAGCCATCTCCTTCCACCCATTTGTCTGTCACTCAGCCGCCTTGTCTCTCAGCCCACCTCTCCCCCTCTCGGTCGGTTGCGGCCACTCCTCCAACTCCCCCACCCTCCTCCAGTCTGTTGCGCCACCACTCACTTCCCACCCACCACTCGATAGGGTCGCGGCCATCTCTTTATCCCCCCTCGTCAGTCGCGGCCACCTTGCCCCCCCCTCCTCTCTACGGTCGCGGCCACTTTGTCTCTCCCCTCCCACCCCATCTTCCTCCATGAGCACTCGTTAAATCACCCCATTATGAATAACCGCCACAGTGGCCCCATTAGAACCGCTAAACAGGGCCCCTTGAAGCGCTTGCTACAATGCCCACAATGAACTCCATGCCACATCTATACATTGTCGGCCCCCGACCTGCAGGGAGTTACCTGTAAGCAGCCGGTGGGGGGGGGAGGATCACATGGGGCGGCTATTAGTTCACAGTAGTCTCCTTTCTGCATCACAGGGATGAGGTTATATTTTGGCGGCCGCCTCTGCTGGGCGGTGGCACCTTGATGGCACTGAGGTACTTCTCAGCAGGCAGAAGGGCGGCTGTGACCGGGCCTCTCGCTCATTTGTTATCTCTATTATGTCTTTGTAATGAACGTTGTTGTATTTCACAGGAGGATAAAATCTACGTTCAGCATCGGATAAAGGAGAATGGCGCATATCTGTGGGAATTATTCTGCAATAAACAAGCCTACTTCTACATAGCCGGGTAATACATCTAGCTATTTAAGGGGTTGTCTTACTACACTGTTTCACAGAGCCACAAGCAGCTTTAGATTCATGCTTCCTGTCTGTTTCTGGTCTGTGGGTGGTTCTATAGCAGTGATTAGCATATCAGCTCCATAGTCAAAGCTCTTCTAATTGCACTGACATGAGAGCAGGAGATCTTACCTATAGAGCAGAGAGCTTCAGAGCTCAAAGTGAGCAATATAAAGTAATTAGTCTCCTTTGTTTGTTAGAGATAACACACTCTGTTCTCAAGCTGCTGCCGACCTATGGTGACGTCACTCCCCGCTCTCAAATAAAGAGCAGAGAGAGCATGAGATGTTATCTATAGAAGCAGAGTATGTGTGTGTGAGTGTGTGTGTTATTATAGAGCAGAGAGGAGCAGGGGATGTTTATCTATAGAGCAGAGAGAGCAGGAGATGTTATCTATAGATCAGAGAGCGCGGGAGATGTTATCTATGGAGCAGAGAGAGCGGGAGATGTTATCTATGGAGCAGAGAGAACTGAAGATGTTATCTATGGAGCAGAGAGAGCAGGGAGATCGTTTTATCTATGGAGCAGGGAGGCAGGAGATGGTATTTTGGAGCAGAGGAGAGCAGGGATGTTATCTATAGAGCAGAGAGAGCAGGTGTGTTAATCTATGGTGCAGAGAGCTGGAGAGCAGGGCTGTTATCTATAGAGAGATGTGAGAATGAGATGTTATCTATAGGAGACGGCGAGAGCAGGAGATGTTATCTATAGTTGCGAGAGAGAAGGGGGAGTTATCTATGGGCAGAGAGAGGGGAGTTGTTTTTTCTATGGAGAGAGAGAGCGGGAGATGTTATCTATGGAGCGTGAGAGCGGGAGATGTTATCTATGGCAGCAGTGAGAGCGGGAGATGTTATCATATTGGACAGAGAGAGGGGAGATGTTATCTATGGAGCAGAGGAGCGGGAGATGTTATCTATGGGAGCAGAGCAGGAGCGGGGAGATGTTATCTTTGGGAGCAGAGAGAGCAGGTGATGTTTTCTATGGAGCAGAGAGAGGGGAGATGTTATCTATAGGCAGGAGGAGGAGCGGAGATGTTTATCTTTAGAGCAGAGTCCCCCCGTGGGAGAGCGGGAGATGTTATCTATAGATCAGAGAGAGCAGGAGATGTTATCTATGGAGCAGAGAGAGCGGGAGATGTTATCTATAGAGCAGAGAGAGCAGGGGCTGTTATCTATAGAGCAGAGAGAGCAGGGGATGTTATCTATGGAGCAGAGAGAGCGGGAGATGTTATCTATGGAGCAGAGAGAGCGGGAGATGTTATCTATGGAGCAGAGAGAGCGGGAGATGTTATCTATGGAGCAGAGAGAGCGGGAGATGTTATCTATGGAGCAGAGAGAGCGGGAGATGTTATCTATAGAGCAGAGAGCTTCAGAGCTCAAATTAACAAGTAATTAGTCTCCTTTGTTTGTTAGAGATAACACACTCTCTTCTCAAGCTGCTGACCTGTGATGACATCACTCCCTGCTCTCAGATAAGACAAAGAGCAGAGAGAGAAGGGGAGAACAGCACAGTAGCCAGAGAAACCTGTGTGCACTCAGAGCAGATAAAATCTCTCTTATCTCCTCAACAAAGCAAAATAAACAGTGCACTGTATTTGGAAAAAGTCTTCATTTACCGTTCCCTACATGATAAAACCAAATCTTTGTAGTGAGAGAACCCCTTTAAGGTGACCCTGCTCTTCACAGTGGAAGGTGCCTGTGAGTTGGGGCCCCCATATCACCAGTGAACCCTTCTAATAGTCTTTGCCTTGATTTGTTGTTTCATGTCTATAGAAATGCAAAATCGATGCCGACCCAAGTGACCGATGCCTTGAAATCCATCTTCCAGTCCGAGGGTCAGATGTCCGCGTCGGAGGCCGAGCAGTACCTGGTTATGCTAGAGAAATGTGGACGCTTCCAGAGTGAGACCTGGTCATAACCTACTGGTACCTCCGAGATGGGGCCCCTGGGGCTGATGGCTCTGAGCCGTATGCAATATACCTCATCCCAATCACATTATTGCAGAGTGCACTTATTTTTGCACTGATAGAAACTTGTATCCTGCTGTTGTCAGAAAACTGGGAGGGTCTGGGAGTCAAGACCCCTCCGGTCTGTGGAGCACCCGTCTGCCCCCAAGAACTTTACCTGTGAAAGACACCTTTGGGCCACAGGGTTGAAACGGAGACTGTTGTGAAGGATCTCGAGATCCCCTATACCCAGCCATAAAGGTAAATAGCAAAAGTTGTAGCCACATGCAGACACTACTAGGGGAAGCTTATTGAAGACGGATTAAGCTCCCCCTAGTGGTGGCTGCAGGTAGCTGGAATTTTATGAATCGCCTCTGTAATAAGTTATTTGACCTTAAAAAAAAAACTTGGACATTGCCTTTAAATGGAATAAGAAAAAAATGGCTGCCGTCTTTTTAAAAACAGCGCCACTCCGGTCTGCAGGTTGTGTCTAGTATTGCAGATCAACTCCAAAGAAGTGAAGCTGTAATACCGCACACAACCTATAGTGTGGCGCTGTTTTTGGAAGCAAACAGCCACTTTTTTGTGCAATCTAAGTTTTGGGACCACTAAACTGTGCACATTTATATATATGGTAATAAACTATCTTATTGTTGTTAAGTCACTTTGTTTGCAGATTAAGGTTGTTTACAAAGCATCAGGCGGAGATTCCCATGAAAGGGGTGTTCCCGGCATAGACTTTGTTGGTATATTGATAGGCTAGGCCATCAAAGTCTGATGGGTATGGGGCACAGAGGTGGAACCTGCACTTATCTCAGGAATAGGAGCCCAAAAGTGTTGTCCCAGAATGGAGAACTGGTCAGGCTTGTACATGACTCTTCATTCTGTTCTATGGGAGTTTTGAATATGGCTGAAAACAGCGCTCCCCTGTACTGGAACTCCCATAGAATAGAATGAAGAACACAGCGCTCCCCTGTACTGGGAACTCCCATAGAATAGAATGAAGAACACAGCGCTCCCCTGTACTGGGAACTCCCAGAGAACAAATGGGAGAACACAGCGTAAACCCCTGTACTGGAACTCCCATAAGGAGAATGGAGAACACAGCGCTCCCCTGTACTGGGAACTCATAGAGGAGAATGGAGAACACAGCGCTCCCCTGTACTGGAATTCCATAGAACAGAATGGAGAGAACACAGCGCTCCCCTGTAGTGGGAACTCCCATAGAGCAGAATGTAGAACACAGCGCTCCCCTGTACTGGTAACTCCCATAGAACAAATGGAAACACAGCGCTCCCCTGTACTGGAACTCCCATAGAAAGAATGGAGAAACAGCGCTCCCTGTACTGGGAACTCCCATAGAACAGAATGGAAACACAGCGCTCCCTGTACTGGGAACCCCCCATAGAACAGAATGGAGAACACCGTGCTCCCTGTATGGGAACTCCCATAGAGCAGAATGGAGAACACAGTGCTCCCTGTACTGGGAACTCCCATAGAATAGATTGGAGAACACCGCGCTCCCCTGTCCTGTGAACTCCCCTAGACCCCACTGGAGAACACAGCGCACCCCTGTACCGGGAACACCCATAGAGGAGAATGGAGACCACAGCGCTCCCCTGTACTGGGAACTCCCATATAACAGAATGGAGAACACAGCGCTCCCCTGTACAGGGAACTCCCATAGAGCACTGTGGAGAACCCCGTGCTCCCTGTACTGGGAACTCCCATAGACAGAATGGAAA
Source organism: Phyllomedusa bahiana (assembly GCA_025379985.1). Taxonomy (NCBI): domain Eukaryota; kingdom Metazoa; phylum Chordata; class Amphibia; order Anura; family Hylidae; genus Phyllomedusa; species Phyllomedusa bahiana. The sequence continues at coordinate 53,133 of JAODAL010009779.1, forward strand.
CACAGTGCTCCTCTGTACTGGGAACTCCCATAGAATAGATTGGAGAACACAGCGCCCCCCTGTATGGGAACTCCCTTTATAACAGAATGGAGAACACGCGCTCCCCTGTACCGGGAACTCCCATAGAGCAGAGTGGAGACCACAGCGCTCCCCTGTACTGGGAACTCCCATATAACAGAATGGAGAACACAGCGCTCCCCTGTACTGGGAACTCCCATAGAACAGAATGGAGAACACCGTGCTCCCCTGTACTGGGAACTCCCATAGAACAGAATGGAGAACACAGTGCTCCACTGTACTGGGAACCCCCATAGAGGAGAATGGAGAACATCGTGCTCCCCTGTTCTAGGAACTCCCATATAACAGAATGGAGAACACAGCGCTCCCCTGTCCCGGGGAAAACTCCATAGGCAGAGTGGAGACCACAGCGCTCCCCTGTACTGGGAACCCCCATATAACAAAAGGAGAACACAGCGCCCCTTGTCTGGGAACTCCATAGAACAAATGGAAAACACAGCGCTCCCCTGTACTGGGAACTCCCATAGAACAGAATGGAAAAAACACAGCGCTCCCCTGTACTGGGAACTCCCATAGAACAGAATGGAGAACACACAAAATGGAGAAAAAGAAAAAAGGACCCGGCGCACGTGCAGGTGTAGGTAAAAAAGCCAAGTCTAAAGGCTTTTCATTAAAAGATTTTATTCTTAAAAATGTCTCGGCATTACCGTGCCAAATTTAAAAACATAGGACTTTAAAAGACTTTACGCGGTTTCGCGCGTGTACCGCGCTTCACAAAAGTCTTCTGATGAAGCGCGGGTTTCACGCGGAAACGCGTAAAGTCTTTTTAAAGTTCCTATTGTTTTTTAATTTTGTCACGGTAATGCCGAGACATTTTTAAGAATAAAATCTTTAATGAAAAGCCTTTAGACTTGGCTTTTTTACCTACACCTGCACGTGCGCCGGGTCCTTTTTTCTTTTTCTCCATTTTGTGGCTTATTCTCCTACCGGTTATCCGAGAGGAGCACCAGAGACCATCGGCTGCCGTAGTAAGGGCTACGGGGTATAAATTTCCCTGCAAGTGCTTACGAGTGTTGTGCCTCTACATTAAAAGCCAAAACTAGAAGGTGAGAATATTTCTATATTCTTTTTCTCGTTTTCCAGTTACAATATAACGCTATTGTGCGCCCCCTTTCTTTTTTCCTTTTTGCAAGAATGGAGAACACAGCGCTCCCCTGTACCGGGAACTCCCATAGAGCAGAGTGGAGAACACAGCGCTCCCCTGTACTGGGAACTCCCATAGAACAGAATGGAGAGAACACAAGCGCTCCTGTACTGGGAACTCCCATAGAACAGAATGGAGAACACAGCGCTCCCCTGTACTGGGTACTCCCATATAACAGAATCACATCACATCCTATTGATACAACCATCAAAGTCTATGGTAGGAACAGCCCTTTAAACATAATGGGAAGTGGAATTCAGGTGGATGGGCACTGATTCACTGAAATCTGTGTGACATACAACAGTGTGAATAGGGCCTTAGGGCTCCTGTGATACTGTGGAGATTCATTGACAATCTAACGTTCGTGTAAACCTGCACCGCACATGGCGCTTTTTACCTGTCTACTTCTAAGTCCCCATCCTGCAAGCTGAGATGTGAGGAGCTGTCTGCACCCGGGGGAGCTGCTCAGGTCTTGCTTGTGACCTGCTAAATACACTGTGGTTACTGGAGTTGGGGTCCTACTTTTAGTAACAGAATATGGGAGCTTCAGGACTGGGAACAGCTGGGGCGTAGTAGTGTCCATTCCCCACGTCGCCCATCCCCGATCCTCAGATGATATGTAGCTACCTTCACTTGTAATACCTTTCCTAAAAAAAAAGACTAGTTCTCGCCCACGTGTAAATCAGAGTAAATATTTCTGCTGTCCGGCCGTCTAAATCCAGTTCCTCTTACAGGTGAGAACCGGCTCTGGCCTAACACGCCTGGTTCACGCTCATTGCAGACACAACATGTCTCCACCAGGTAAAGGGACACGGAGTGCGCAGCGTGCGCCTTATCGCCACAGTCTGTGCAGGTGAATACGCTCTATTGTCCTCTGTTATCAGCCCTTTCAGGGTGACTGTAGCATTTGGAGGCAGGACAAGTCCGCTTCCCTTCATGTGGCTGAGCTGACTGATAGCGCTGATAATAGGGTTAGGATACATGGAAAGGGGGTGAGAGGGTCTGGCATGTCCATACCATTAATTTACAAGACAATGGGCAGGTAATGAACAGGGCGGTAATCACAATGGTTACTAGGCATATGGTGATCTATGGGGGGGTATATGGAAATGAGGGTCCCCGACCATGGGCCGTCTATTGTCCTATGCTGCTCAGTTCCTGGGGGTGTGTATTGGGGTATACAATGGCCAAATATCATCAATTGGTTTCCCTGAGCATCGCTATGGGGGAGGAATAGCAGGAGGACCTGACCGCTCTTCTCCTGTTTTGGAGCCTCGGAAGATACTTGAGTATGGACCATGGAAAGCTCCACAGGCCTCTACCTTGACCATTGTGGGGGGTTCTGCCTCGAATTTAAGGGGTCATCCAATTTAGAACACCCAGTCATTTTTATGTACTCTATTAGAGAATTTGAAGTTAATAGAGGGGGGCACCTTGTTCAGGATCTTGTGAAGACAATGCGCGTCCCCCTCTCTGGAGGTCCTGTCTGGCATTACGCAGACAACCCATTGATGTGAGTGAGCACTGCATTAAAGGGGTGTTCCCACCATAGACTTTGAAGGCATCTTGATAGAATGTGACGGTCTCGGCTCTTTCCTGAGTCTCCTCGTACCTCACTGAACGGACTTACAGCGTCTCTCAGTCTTGCTCCACCTCCTCCCCCCGGCCTCTCTCTGTTGGTGTCCCCCAAGGGTCAGTCCTGGGCCCACTACTCTTCTCTATCTACACCCTTGGCCTCGGTCAGCTCATAGCCTCACATGGCTTTCATTACCACCTGTAGCTGATGATACCCAACTCTACATCTCTGGCCCAGATGTCACTTCTCTACTCTCCCGGATCCCTGACTGTCTGTCATCCATGTCCTCCTACTTATCCTTCCGTATCCTAAAACTAAATGTGGAGAAAACAGAACTCATCATCTTTCCACCGTCCCGCTCCATCCGTCCATCTGATCTCTCTATTACAGTCAATGGCTGCACTCTCTCACCAGCTCCACAAGTCCGCTGCCTTGGGGTAATCCTCGACTCCGCTCTGTCCTTCAAACCACACATCCAAGCCCTCACCTCTGCTGCCGCCTCCACCTGAAAAACATCTCTCGCATCCGCTCATTCCTCGGCTATGACACTACAAAAATGCTGGTCCATGCCCTTGTCATCTCCCGCCTAGACTACTGCAACATCCTTCTCAGTGGCCTCCCAGCTAGCACCCTCGCTCCCCTCCAATCCATCCTTAACTCTGCTGCCCGTCTTATCCACCTCTCTCCTCGCTACTCCTCTGCCTCTCCCCTCTGCCAATCCCTTCACTGGCTTCCCATTGCCCAGCGAATTCATTTCAAGTTGCTAACCATGACCTACAAGGCTCTCCATGACCTCTCCCCTCCATACATCTCTGCCCTAATCTCCAAATATCTCCCCTCACGCAATCCTGCTCTCACAGACCTTCTCCTCTGCTCTCCCCTTATCAGCTCCTCACACTAACCGTCTCCAAGACTTCTCCCGCGCTTCCCCCCACACTCTGGAACTCACTGCCCCAACACATCAGACTCTCTGCCACTCTCACCAGCCTCAAAAGCAACCTGAAAACCCATTTCTTCAGGATTGCCTACAACCAACAATAACCCTGCTGTCACTACACCGTCCACAAACATGTCTGCCCCTCTCCTCCTGTCTCTTCCCTCCTCCTTGTAGATTGTAAGCCCTCGCGGGCAGGGTCCTCTCTCCCTCTGTACCAGTTATACGTCATTCATTGTCATTATTGTACTCACTTGACATATCATGTATGTGACCCCCCTCAAATGTACAGCGCCATGGAATCAATGGCGCTTTAAAATAAATGTTAATAATAATAACATCAAAGTCTGATCGCTGCAGGTCCCAGCTCTGGGACCCGCATCTGTCTCGGGAACGGGCCCCCGAAAATCTCTGCTCAGAATGTAGATCTGGTTAGGCTTGCACACAACTCTCCAATTTTATATGGGGGTTCTGAATACGGCCAAACACAACGTTCCCCTGTACTGGGAACTCCTATAGAACAGATTGGAGAACACAGCGCTCCCCTGTACTGGGAACTCCTATAGAACAGAATGGGGAACACAGCACTCCCCTGTACTGGGAACTCCCATAGAGGAGAATGAAGAACACAGCGCTCCCCTGTACTGGGAACTCCCATAGAACAGAATGAAGAACACAGCGCTCCCCTGTACTGGGAACTCCCATAGAACAGAATGGAGAACACAGCGCTCCCCTGTACTGGGAACTCTCATAGAGGAGAATGGAGAACACAGCGCTCCCCTGTACTGGGAACTCCTATAGAACAGAATGGAGAACACAGCGCTCCCCTGTACTGGGAACTCCTATAGAACAGAATGGAGAGAACACAGCGCTCCCCTGTACTAGGAATTCCCTTATAACAGAATGGAGAACACGTCGCTCCCCTGTACTGGGAACTGCCATAGAACAGAATGGAGAACACAGCGTTCCCCTGTACTGGGAACTCCCATAGAACAGAATGGAGAGAACACAGCCTCCCCCTGTACTGGAACTCTCATAGAACAGAATGGAGAACACAGCGTTCCCCTGTACTGGGAGTCCCATAGAACAGAATGTGAGAACACAGTGCTCCCCTGTACTGGAACTCCATAGAACAGAATGGAGAGAACACAGTGCTTCCCCGTACTGGGAACGCCCATAGAACAGAATGAAGAACACAGTGCTCCCCTGTACTGACTGCCAGCGAGGAGAATGGAGAGAACACAACGCTCCCCTGTACTGGGAACTCCCATAGACCAGAATGGAGGAACACACACGCTCCCCTGTACTGGGAACTCCCATAGAACAGAATGGAGAGAACACAGCGCTCCCCTGTACTGGTAACTCCCATAGAACAGAATGGAGAACACAGCGCTTCCCTGTACTGGGAACTCCCATAGAGGAGAATGGAGAACACAGCGCTCCCCTGTACTGTGAACCCCATAAGAAAGAATGGAGAGAACACACGTTCCCCTGTACTGGGAACTCCCATAGAACAAAATGGAGAAACAGCCCTCCCCGTACTGGGAACTCCCATAGAACAGAATGGAGAGACACAGCGCCCCCCTGTACTGGGAACTCCCATAGAACATATGTGAGAACACAGCGCTCCCCTGTACTGGGAACTTCCATAGAACAAGAATGAGAACACAGCGCTCCCCTGTACTGGGAACTCCCATAGAACAGAATGGAGAACACAGCGCTCCCCTGTACCGGGAACTCCCATAGAACAGAATGGAGAACACAGCGCTCCCCTGTACTGGGAACTCCCAGTCCTTCTCCCCAGTGCAACCAGTAACCGGGGTCACCTGCAGCAGACCACCGCCGCCTTTGTCTTTGATCCGGGGATTGACATTCGGGGTTGTCCTGCACTCTCTGGACATGTCCTGACTTCCCGCCCCTGCTCTACCAGACTCCTATCCCAGGTTTTGTTTCCTGCTGCTATTGGCTGGGTGATAAATCCAGACAGACCAGTTCTTCCAGTTTATTGCTGTACTGGGTGAGAGGCGTGCAGAGCTGGGTCTGTCCATGAAGAGGACGCCGGAGGCGCTGCCGGAGCCATATCCAGGGGAGACCAGGGGGGTCCGGAAAATCTGTGCAAAGGTGAGAGTGGACTTGGGGAGTGGTGCATGGGGGGGAGCACATGGTGTGTTTAGGGTTATGGTGGAGGGCAAACCCTCTGAGGTCATCTCTTGGGACTGGGGCGCCCTCTAATATGTAATGGGTTAGGTTTCTGGTTTGCTGGAACTGTATCATAGTTCTATCTGATTCTTGGAAAGCTGAGTTGCAGCAAGTCTGATCGTTCAGAAACCAGAACAGCTATCACACAGCTTCCTCGGGCTACATTTCGGAGACAGTCAACATGACGGCCGTTATAGCTCCACAGTGATTGCACCCAACTTTTCTAGAGTCCTGAGTGGCAAACTGAACTGGAACAGGGACTCGCTGCAAAGTCTGGGAAAGCTGGATGAAAAGAGCTGGTTAAGCTAGCCGTATCCTGTGTATGGGTGTGTGAAGCTAGCCGTATCCTGTGTGTGGATGTGTGAAGCTAGCCATATCCTGTGTATGGATGTATGAAGCTAGCCGTATCCCGTGTGTGGAGGTGTGAAGCTAGCCGTATCCTGTGTGTGGAGGTGTGAAGCTAGCCGTATCCTGTGTGTGGATGTGTGAAGCTAGCCGTATCCTGTGTATGGATGTATGAAGCTAGCCGTATCCTGTGTGTCGATGTGTGAAGCTTGCCGTATCCTGTGTATGGATGTGCAAAGCAAGCCGTATCCTGTGTGTGGATGTGTAAAGCTAGCCGTATCCTGTGTGTGGATGTGTAAAGCTAGCCGTATCCGGTGTGTGGATGTGAAAAGCTAGCCGTATCCAGTGTTAGGATGTGGAAAGCTAGCCTTATCCTGTGTTTGGATGTTTGAAGCTAGCCGTATCCTGTGTGTGGATGTGCAAAGCTAGCCGTATCCTGTGTGTGAATGTGTAAAGCAAGCCGTATCCTGTGTGTGGATGTGTAAAGCTAGCTGTATCCTGTATATGGATGTGCAAAGCTAGCCGTATCCTGTGTGTGGATGTGTAAAGCTAGCTGTATCCTGTATATGGATGTGCAAAGCTAGCCGTATCCTGTGTGTGGATGTGTAAAGCTAGCCGTATCCTGTGTGTGAATGTGTAAAGCAAGCCGTATCCTGTGTGTGAATGTGTAAAGCTAGCCGTATCCGGTGTGTGGATGTGTGAAGCTAGCCGTATCCTGTGTGTGGAAAAAGCTAGCCGTATCCCATGTGTGGATGTGCAAAGCTAGCTGTATCCTGTGTATGGATGTGCAAAGCTAGCCGTATCCTGTGTATGGATGTGCAAAGCTAGCCGTATTCTGTGTGTGGATGTATGAAGCTAGCCGTATCCTGTGTGTGGATGTGTAAAGCTAGCCGTATCCTGTGTATGGGTGTGTGAAGCTAGCCGTATCCTGTCTGTGGATGTGTAAAGCTAGCCATATCCTGTGTATGGATGTATGAAGCTAGCCGTATCCTGTGTGTGGATGTGTAAAGCTAGCCGTATCCTGTGTGTGGATGTGTAAAGCTAGCCGTATCCCATGTGTGGATGTGTAAAGCTAGCCGTATCCAGTGTGTGGATGTGTAAAGCTAGCCGTATCCCGTGTGTGGATGTGTAAAGCTAGCCGTATCCTGTGTGTGGATGTGTGAAGCTAGCCATATCCTGTGTATGGATGTATGAAGCTAGCCGTATCCCTGTGTGGATGTGTAAAGCTAGCCGTATCCCGTGTGTGGATGTGTAAAGCTAGCCGTATCCTGTGTGTGGATGTGTGAAGCTAGCCGTATCCTGTGTATGGATGTGTGAAGCTATCTGTATCCTGTGTATGGATGTGTAAAGCAAGCCGTATCCTGTGTGTGAATGTGTAAAGCTAGCCGTATCCTGTGTATGGATGTGTAAAGCTAGCCGTATCCTGTGTATGGATGTGTAAAGCTCGCCGTATCCGCTGTGTGGATGTGAAAAGCTAGCAGTATCCGGTGGTTGGATGTGAAAAGCTCGCCGTATCCTGTGTATGGATGTGTTAAGCTAGCCGTATCCTGTGTTTGGATGTGTAAAGCTAGCCGTATCCTGTGTGTGGATGTGTAAAGCTAGCCGTATCCTGTGTTTGGATGTGTAAAGCTAGCCGTATCCCGTGTGTGGATGTGTAAAGCTAGCCATATCCTGTGTATGGATGTATGAAGCTAGCCGTATCCTGTGTGTGGATGTGTAAAGCTAGCCGTATCCTGTGTGTGGATGTGTAAAGCTAGCCGTATCCCATGTGTGGATGTGTAAAGCTAGCCGTATCCCGTGTGTGGATGTGTAAAGCTAGCCGTATCCCGTGTGTGGATGTGTAAAGCTAGCCGTATCCTGTGTGTGGATGTGTGAAGCTAGCCATATCCTGTGTATGGATGTATGAATCTAGCAGTATCACCGGTGTGGATGTGTAAATCTAGCAGTATCGCGGGTGTGGATGTGTAAAGCTAGCCATATCCGGTGTGTGGATGTGTGAAGCTAGCTGTATCCTGTGTATGGAGGTGTGAAGCTAGCCGTTTCCTGTGTGTGGGGGTGTAATGCTAGCGGTATGCTGTGTGTGGATGTGTAAAGCTAGCCGTATCCCGTGTGTGGATGTGTAAAGCTAGCCGTATCCCGTGTGTGGATGTGTAAAGCTAGCCGTATCCTGTGTGTGGATGTGTAAAGCTAGCCGTATCCTGTGTGTGGATGTGTAAAGCTAGCCGTATCCCGTGTGTGGATGTGTAAAGCTAGCCGTATCCCGTGTGTGGATGTGTGAAGCTAGCCGTATCCTGTGTGTGGATGTGTAAAGCTAGCCGTATCCTGTGTGTGGAGGGATATGTGAAGCTAGTCGTATCCTGTGTATGGATGTGTGAAGCTAGCCGTATCCTGTGTATGGATGTGTGAAGCTAGCCGTATCCTGTGTGTGGATGTGTGAAGCTAGCGGTATCCTGTGTATGGATGTGTGAAGCTAGCCGTATCCTGTGTATGGATGTGCAAAGCTAGCCGTATCCTGTGTATGGAGGTGTGTAGCTAGACGTATCCTGGGTATGGGTGTGTCAAGCTAGCCGTATCCTGTGTATGGCTGTGTGCAGCTATCTGTATCCTGTGTATGGATGTGTGAAGCTAGCCGTATCCCGTGTGTGGATGTGTAAAGCTAGCCGTATCCCGTGTGTGGATGTGTGAAGCTAGCTGTATCCTGTATGTGGATGTGTGAAGCTAGCCGTATCCTGTGTGTGGAGGGATATGTGAAGCTAGTCGTATCCTGTGTATGGATGTGTGAAGCTAGCCGTATCCTGTGTATGGATGTGTGAAGCTAGCCGTATCCTGTGTATGGATGTGTGAAGCTAGCCGTATCCTGTGTATGGATGTGTGAAGCTAGCCGTATCCTGTGTATGGATGTGTGAAGCTAGCCGTATCCTGTGTATGGATGTGTGAAGCTAGCCGTATCCTGATTTGTGTGCAGCTCATCTTACCGACATTCTCTATACAGGGTCCTGATCATGAACCACACACGAGGCCTAGAAGGAGCTTTATCGTTTTGAGGGATGGAGCCAAGAGCTACAGGTGGAGACTCCATAAGACTAGAGGAACCTCAACCTTCTCAGAACTTGGCTGCAATGACTGGACCGGTGGTGACCTGCGGGGACGTCCGCGGTGCTAAACTGAGCAAGAACGGGGCAAATCACCTCGCCGAAAACCTCCATAAAGGGTGCGATCCTCCTGCTAGGACATCTCATGGGGGATCACTGGACGAGGGTGAAGAACCCAACGATCCTGGTAAGGTGGACATAGAAGCTCTAAGTGTTGACCCTCGCGTCTCCTCCCATGGTGCGGACTCCTGCATCACCATCACGGAAGAGGAGGTTGACCATGGAAGTTCTCAACCAATGGACCATCATGGCATTGACTTACTTGGTGGTTTGCTGAGGATTTCATCTGGTTCTGGTGGATCTCAGGTGGACAATGATGAAGATCATGGAAAAAACTTGGAAGGAACTGATGATGAGGCGCTGGCGGAGTCTTCCAAACCTCTCCTGGAGGAGCAGGAGTGCCCCATATGCACCGAGCTATACGATGGCAGCCAGCACAAGCAGTCCTTACTCAACTGCAACCACGTCTTTTGTGACAACTGTATCAAGACCATGGTCAACACGGCCAACCGCGCCAACCTGTGCCGCGTCACCTGCCCGATCTGCCGGCAGACCACACCCATGCTGGAATGGGAGGTGCGCAAGATGCAGGAGCACATGCTGGAGAGCGGCGGGGTGTGCGTGCAGCAGGACTATGCGCCGCCGCCGCAGCCGCTGGTCAGGCGGCCCGGGCTCTGCGGGGCCCTGGAATACCGCTTCCACCAACGCTTCCGCACCGGCCGCCTCTTCCTCTTCCCGCTCTGTATCCGCAATCCGCAGCGGCTACAGAGCGGCCTGAGCCGGCTGGAGCAGCGCTGCCGCTGCCTCTACCTCACCGCGCTCGTGTTCTTGCTCTTTGCCGAGTTTTTCTGTTTTACCTTCCTGTTTTTACCGATTCTCGTCTTCATTTTGATGATTGTTTTGGGAAAGTGAGAGAATAAAGGCGCCCCCAGTACAGGGGAGCGCAGTGTTCTCCATTCTCCTCTATGGGAGTTCCCAGTACAGGGGAGCGCTGTGTTCTCCATTCTCCTCTATGGGAGTTCCCAGTACAGGGGAGCGCTGTGTTCTCCATTCTCATCTATGGGAGTTCCCAGTACAGGGGAGCGCAGTGTTCTCCATTCTCCTCTATGGGAGTTCCCGATACAGGGGAGCGCTGGGTTCTCTCCATTCTCCTCTATGGGAGTTCCCAGTACAGGGGAGCGCTGTGTTCTCTCTATTCTGTTCTATGAGACTTCCCGGTACAGGGGAGCGCTGTGTTCTCGCTTCTCCTCTCTGGGAGTTCCCAGTACAGGGGAGCGCTGTGTTCTCCATTCTGTTCTATGGGAGTTCCCAGTACAGAGGAGCGCTGTATTCCCCATTCCGTTCTATGGGAGATCCCAGTACAGAGGAGTGCTGTGTTCTCCATTCTGTTCTATGGCACTTCCCGGTACAGGGGAGCGCTGTGTTCTCTCCATTCTGTTCTATGGGAGATCACAGTACAAGGGAGCGCTGTGTTCTCCATTCTGTTCTATGGGAGTTCCCAGTACAGGGGAGCGCTGTGTTCTCCATTCCGTTCTTTGTGAGTCCCAGTACAGGGGAGCGCTGTGTTCTCCATTCCGTTCTTTGTGAGTTTCTGGTACAGGGGAGCGCTGTGTTCTCCATTCTGTTCTATGGAAGTTCCCAGTACAGGGGAGCGCTGTGTTCTCTCAATTCTGCTTCCCTGTACTGGCACTCCCCATAGAACAGAAGGAAACCCGCGCTCCCTGTATTAAATCCATAGAACAAATGGAAACACAGGCTCCCCTTACGGGAAAAACCCATAAAACAGATGGGAAACAGCGCCCCCCTGTCCCCGGAAAACTAAATAAAAAGAATGGAGAAACACACTCCCGTCCCGGGGAACTCCATAGAACAAAAAGGGAGAACACGCGCTCCCTGTATGGAATTTCATAAAAAAGAAGGAGAACACAGCGCTCCCCCTGTATCGGGTACCCCCCCAAAAAACAAAATGGAGAACAAGCGCCCCCCTTGGGATACTTTTTTACAGAATGGGGAAAAAAATCCTGTTTTCCACATAAAGATAAAAACTAAAAAAACCCCAAAAACAAATTAAGCAAGTCCTTTTTTTAAAATTTTTTCCCCCATGAAAATTTTTTTCCCAATTTAAAAACCAAAAAAACCCCCCTTTTATGGTAAAGAAAAATTTTAGGACCCAGACGGCAGAGAGAAAAAAAATGGAAAAAATTGCCGTCCAAAATAGGCCGTGTCTTTAAGGGCTTGAATAAACGAGGACAATCTTATCGGGTAGCAATGCTGTGGATAAGCTATCGGCATTATGTCACCGTCTTCTCCAAGGTCGCCCCGACCTCCGGCTCATTCACACTTCAATTGTAGAATTTTACTGCAGTTTTTTGTCTAAAGGGTTTGTTCTTGGTAAAAAGCCCCAGGTGGGGGGGGCACTACCCACCAGTGAATTTACTAGGTGCAACAGAGGAGGGAAGGGGTTGTTGCCCTATGTGTATAGGCAATACTGTACTAGGTATAGAAGGCGGCAGACATGAGTGGTTGGCAATATCCTTACATCACCTACAGGGGGCAGCCTGGAGGAGATACGGAGATGACCGGGGCCGACACAAGGAAAGTCTTAGGATTGGTCTGCCAGGTTTTCCAAGGCTTTAATAAACCTCCCTCCCACTGCACTAAAATTACCCCAAACTTACCTCTCCCATCACCACCGTTCCAGAGCTCCAGTGTTCCTCCCTGGTCCCTCATTAATGATGTCACATTCATGCAGTTTCTGCAGCCAACGCTGACCTTTGTGGACATGGGCGCGCGCCCAACGTGACTTGTGGGCAATGAGCTGCAGCAAAGCTGACCTTTGTGGTCACTGAGCGCAGCCAAACGCTGACCTTTGTGGTACATGAGCGCAGCCCCCTGACCTTGTGGTCACATACCCGCAGCCCAAACCTACCCCGTGGACATGAGCTGCAGCCAATCCTGACCTCTGTGGTCAAATGAGCTGCAGCCAAAAGTTTACCCCTTGTGGTCACATGAGCTGCAGCCAATCCGACCTTTGATCACATGACCCCGCAGCCAAACGCTGACCTGTGGTCAATGACGCTGCAGCCAATCGCTGACCTTTTTTTGGGTTTCCCTGACGCGCGCCAAACCTACCTCTTGGTACATGATGCTGAGCCAAACCCGGGGCCCCTTTTGGTCAAGACGCTGCAGCCAAACGGAACCCTTTTTGGTCACAGCAGCTGCAGCCAATCCGACCTCTGTGGTCAATGAGCTGCAGCCCCTGACCTCTGTGGTCACAGATGCTGCAGCCAATCATGACTTTTGTGGTCACATAAACCAGCCAAACAAACCCCTGTGTTTTACATGATGCTGCAGCCAATCACGCCTCTGTGGTACATGATGCTGCAGCCAATCATGACCTCTGTGGTCACATGATGTGCGCCATCCTGACCTTGTGTACAATGTGCACCCAGTCCTGCCCTCTGTGGTCCTGTGCTGCGCCAATCACTGAGCTCTGTGGTCACATGATGCTGCAGCCAATCACTGACCCCTGTGGTCACATGATGCTGCAGCCAATCACTGACCTCTGTGGTCACATGATGCTGCAGCCAATCACTGGGCTCTGTGGTCACATGATGCACAGGCAGGCAGTGACTGCTGAGGCCAGGGATTGGGTGCAGCATCATGTGATCCATGAACGTGACATCATCATTGAGGGACGAGGGGGAACACTAGAGCTCTGGCAGCACTGAAATAAAGAAAATAGGAGCTACTAATGGGTGGGGGGCCTGGGTGCTTTGTCTCTAGGGCAGCCCTGGTGACAACAGTACTATACACCGGGCTAGGAGTATTTGTTTTAGTAACCCAGCGTATCTAGTCTAGTGTCAAACAAGAGTAACAGAAATATTGTACAGAATTTATATTTGACTTTTTCATAAACGGTGATAGATCAATTACATTTTTTTCAATTTAGTAATACTGGTGAAAAGGGGCGGGGCTGTGACAACCACTCTTGCATTTGAATAAAAAAAGAAAGTTGTTGCCATTACTGCATGAAATAATGTAACTATGACCTAAAATTTCTGATCAAAACCTAAAAACTCAGCTAAAAGCAGAATAAACAAATAAAAAAATGGGACGTTAAATTCGGGGGGAGGTGACCTTTAAAGGGGTTGTCTCACTACATGGATTCATCTTACCTCTGTCCTATTTTCTTGGTTTAATTTTGAATTCAGGGTCATGTTTACTGGCTTCCACTAGGCTGCAGTAGAAGCCAGGTCTGTAGCTATAGCAACCAGTGCTGGCAGCCTATCAGGAGAGATTGAACAGGTCTGTAGCTATAGCGAACAGTGCTGGCAGCCTATCAGGAGAGATTGAACAGGTCTGTAGCTATAGCTAAGCAGAATAAACAAATAAAAAAATGGGACGTTAAATTCGGGGGGGAGGTGACCTTTAAAGGGGTTGTCTCACTACATGGATTTATCTCACCTCTGTCCTATTTTCTTGGTTTAATTTTGAATTCAGGGCCGTGTTTACTGGCTTCCACTAGGCTGCAGTAGAAGCCAGGTCTGTAGCTATAGCGACCAGTGCTGGCAGCCTATCAGGAGAGATCGATCAGGTCTGTAGCTATAGCAGCCAGTGCTGCCAGCCTATCAGGAGAGATCGAACAGGTCTGTAGCTATAGCAACCAGTGCTGGCAGCCTATCAGGAAGAGATCGATTTAGTCTGTAGCTTTAGCAGCCAGTGCTGCCGCCTATCAGGAGAGATCGAACAGGTTGTAGCTATAGCAACCAGTGCTGGCAAGCCTATCAGGGGAGGATCGACAGGTCTGTAGCTATAGCAACCAGTGCTGGCAGTCTATCAGGAGAGATTTAAAGGTCTGTAGCTTAGTGACCTGGGAGCTGATGCAGCGCATACAAGAGGGGATATCTAGGAATAGGTCGGACACTGTTAATGGACACATATTGCAAAGTGGTTTGTTTTTGCAAGATCTTAAACATAAAAAGCAGCGATCCCTGTAGTGAGACAACCCCTTTAAAGGGGGCTTATTGGGACTTGGTTGGGTTAAAAAGAAAAACTAAAAGGACTGATGTAGTGGAAATGCCTTAAAATGATGGTCCTTAAAGGGGTTTTTCATCATGGACCAGAAGGTTAAGTTTTTTTTTTTTTTTTTTAAGTTATACCCGCTTGCCTGTCCCCCTCTCTGGAGCTCCTGGCGATCTGCTCTTCCAGACTTCAAGGTTCTTGTTCTTGGAGGCTCCATTACCACTCTCATGTGTTGGGAGAGAACCCAGAAGGTGGGAGGAACAGATCGCCAGGAGCTCCAAAGCAGGGGACAGGCACTGAAGTATAACTTTTTTTAAAAAGTTTTTAACCCACCCTGTTCACAATGAACAACCCTTCAAGGACCATAATTTTAAGGCATTTCCACCCCATCAGAGGACTACTCGCTAAATGTAGCTTCCGACTTAAAATTGTAGATGCCCTAAGAAGTGGCTAGAAATTGTTTTCCAAAAGCGGGTATGTGGCTAATGTATGGGGCGGGACATAGGGTAACAATAGCAATGGGCAATATCTAGCAGACAATCTGATATCAGTGACCAGATCCATAGAAGCCAGTAGATAAGTTCTTGAAATTTGTGTCTTCCCTTCTTCATCCCACCGATTCTGTCTTAGCGACGGGACGAAAAACGTTTCCTGAAGAAAAATAACAAGAAGACCTGACTTTTGAATTTTTTTTAATGCAAGTAAAAATCCCTATTATTTTCTGTATGTTTTGGTCCTTAATGATTTTGGCTCTGAGGTACAAAAAAATTTTACCCAAATTTTCAAGCTTTAAATAATCTTGTAGTTTGAAAAATTTTTATCACACAAAATGTATTTTTGTTATGGGGCCATAATTATAGGGGACGGAGAACTGTCTCATCCTGCCATGCTTTGGGTTGTCCAGTTATGATGCAGTAAGGCCAGTTGCAGGGGCATAACTAGAAGTCAAAGGGCCCCATAGTGAAATGAAATGGGGGGCCCAAGCATCTAATGACTATAATAATAATAATAATGACAATAAACTAAAACAGCAGCATCAGTAGAGGTATAATTGGACCTCCCTATATCAAGGAACCCACATAGTAGAGGTGGAGAGCAGAAGGCCACCAACTACTTGTTCCCTACAGCATTGGAGAATGTTCTTGGGTCCCCTTCACCTCTGGGCGGCTGCTATGGCTATAGCTTAAGCCCATGACCAGTTGGGTTGGACTACAAACTCTATGTCAAGGCTACGTGGTTTATCAGAGCTGGATACAAACTGACTCACCCCATTACGAATGCCTTAGGCTGGGACAATATTTTGGGACACTCTATCTCATTGTACTTCGTGTCACCATATACCCTATCCAAAGACACTCATTAACTATTATTTTGGGAGTCAGTTCTATCACCAGTCAATGACTCACCTCAAGTAGTTCATTAGTCTTCCACCCAGTGTCTTCCTCTTTCGGGGTTGTGATCCACATTTCTGGCATGTGGATCCTTTAGTCTTATCCTCTGGCACTGTTGTGTTGAGGTTCTCCATAGTGCTTGGAGCTGGTAGGACCGTCTTCTCAGATTCCATGACCTCCACACTCACCCACTGACACGTATGGCATTGTGTAATATCAGCATCCAAACCAAAAGGGGCGAACAGGGTTATACTGCCGCACATCGGACAAGATGGGATGGAAGGGTCAATGAAGGTTAAGATGTCTGTTTCTTCTGTCTCTTCTTCTATCGTCTCGTAAAAGGGCACCCTGGTGTTGATGGGCAATGCCTGTATGCCATCTTTTCCGAAGACGTCATTAAACACACGGCAGATTGGACACGAGATGCTGTAATCGGTGTCCACCCCTAATTTCTCCAAACAGCCTTCACAAAAATGTGTGTAGGCACACAGGAAGGATACGAGGCTTGAGGGGTCCATAGGGTCTGTAGTCCTCGAGGCATACTGTACAACGTAGGACATCTGGAGATGTATCTCCCTCCAGCTCCACTGACATGATGAATAAAACAATGGAGACCAATGGTTATATCTGAAAGACGGTTACCATATCCTCCATGGAGACATCTTCTGAAGAAGACTTTATCTACCTTACAGTTATCTTCCACCTACAGAAGCCAGTGGTTGATTACCTAGAGAAGCCGGCGGTGGGCCACCTGGAAAACCCAGTAGTGGAATCCCTAGAGAAGTCAGTGGTGGACTATGTAGAGAAGCCAGTGGTGGGCCACCTAGAGAGATCGCTGGTGGACCACTTAGAGAAGCCAGTGGTGGACTCCCAAGAGTGGTGGTGGACTCCCTAGAGAAGCTGGTGGTGAACCCCCTGTAGAAGCTGGTGGTGGTCCACCTAAAGAAGCCAGTGGTGGTGGGCCAGCTAGAGAGACTACTGGAGGGCCACCTGGGGAAGCTGGTGGTGGGCCACCTAGAGAAGCCGGTAATGGACTCCCTAGAGAAGCCAGTGATGGACCACCATACCCGACAACATGAGTTTCAGGGATGTTCGGCCTCCTCTAAGTTTCCCGAAAAAACTTACTCCGTATTCTGTCTTGCTTCTCTCGTGTCGGTCGTCTTCTGAGGGTGCGTTGTCATTCTCCAGATCTTCTATCTGGCGGCTCTAGGTTACTGATCATTAACAATGTAACAGGAGATCACATGTCATTGTATTAGTTTCAATACAACTTAACCCCACGGTGGAAGCGTCTGTTGTGTAATCCTTCCATTATATGTCAGACTAAATGAATATTATATATTCTACCAGCCAGAAACACACCTGCTACCATACGCCAGTGCCACTAATGAGAGGGACGGCACTACATCCCCCAGCATATAATATCTCTGAGCTGGTATATCTAGGCCTATCATGTGTGATACTGTCTAACAATCTCTCCAAGATTTAACCTGTTAAAAGTGCGACAGCTACATCCTGCCCCCGGGAAAGCCAAAGTCCTTCACCAAAATGGTGTATAACATGGCCGCCCGACTCTAGGTGAGGTATAACACGGCCACCCGACTCTAGGGGGGGTATAACACGGCCGCCCTTCTCTAGGTGAGGTATAACATGGCCGCCCGTCTCTAGGTGAGGTATAACACGGCCACCCGTCTCTAGGGGAGGTATAACACGGCCGCCCTTCTCTAGGGGAGGTATAACACGGCCGCCCTTCTCTAGGGGAGGTATAACACGGCCGCCCGTCTCTAAGGGAGGTATAACACGGCCGCCCTTCTCTAGGTGAGGTATAACAGGGCCGAGCGTCTCTAGGTGAGGTATAACATGGCTGCCCTTCTCTAGGGGAGGTATAACACGGCCGCACATCTCTAGGGGAGGTATAACACGGCCGCACGTCTCTAGGTGAGGTATAACATGGCTGCCCTTCTCTAGGGTAGGGATAACCCTGCCGCAGGTCGCTAGGGGAGGGATAACTGGGCCGCCCGTCTCTAGGGGAGGTATAACACGGCCGCCCTGCTCTAGGGGAGGTATAACACGGCCGCCCGTCTCTAGGTGAGGTATAACACGGCCGCCTGTCTCTAGGTGAGGTATAACACGGCCGCCCGTCTCTAGGTGAGGTATAACATGGCTGCTCTTCTCTAGGGGAGGTATAACACGGCCGCCCGTCTCTAGGGGAGGTATAACATGGCCGCCCGTCTCTAGGGGAGGTATAACATGGCCGCCCGTCTCTAGGGGAGGTATAACATGGCCCCCCGTCTCTAGGGGAGGTATAACACGGCCACCCGTCTCTAGGGGAGGTATAACACGGCCGCCCTTCTCTAGGGGAGGTATAACACGGCCGCCCGTCTCTAGGGGAGGTATAACATGGCCACCCGTCTCTAGGGGAGGTATAACACGGCCGCACATCTCTAGGTGAGGTATAACATGGCTGCCCTTCTCTAGGGAAGGTATAACACAACCGCCCGTCTCTAGGGGAGGTATAACATGGCTGCTCGTCTCTAGGTGAGGTATAACATGGCCGCACGTCTCTAGGGGAGGTATAACACGGCCGCACTTCTCTAGGTGAGGTATAACATGGCTGCCCTTCTCTAGGGGAGTTATAACACTTCCGCCCGTCTCTAGGGGAGGTATAACACCGCCGCACGTCACCAGGGGAGGTATAACATGGCCGCCCGTCTCTAGGGGACGTATAACATGGCCGCCCGTCTCTAGGGGAGGTATAAAGCGGCCGCCCGTCTCTAGGGGACGTATAACACAACCGCCCGTCTCTAGGGGAGGTATAACACGGCCGCCCGTCTCTAGGTGAGGTATAACACGTCCGCCCGTCTCTAGGTGAGCTATAACACAACCTCCGGTCTCTAGGGGAGGTATAACAGGGCCGCACGTCTCTAGGGGAGGTATAACACGGCCGCCCGTCTCTAGGGGAGGTATAACATGGCCGCCTGTCTCTAGGGGATGTATAACATGGCTGCCCGTCTCTATGGGAGGTATAACACGGCCGCCCGTCTCTAGGGGAGGTATAACACGGCCGCCCGTCTCTAGATGAGGTATAATATGGCCGCCCGTCTCTAGATGAGGTATAACACGGCCGCCCGTCTCTAGGGGAGGTATAACACGACCGCCCGTCTCTAGGGGCGGAATAACAGGGCCGCCCGTCTCTTGGGGTGGAATAACACGGCCGCCCGTCTATTGGGTGGTATAACGCGGCCGCCCGTCTCTAGGGGAGGCATAACGCGGCCGCCCGTCTCTAGGGGAGTTATAACACGGCCGCCCGTCTCTAGGGGAGGTATAACATGGCCGCCGGTCTCTAGGGGAGGTATAACGCGGCCGCCCGTCTCTAGGGGAGGTATAACGCGGCCGCCCGTCTCTAGGGGAGGCATAACGCGGCCGCCCGTCTCTAGGGGAGTTATAACACGGCCGCCCGTCTCTAGGGGAGGCATAACGCGGCCGCCCGTCTCTAGGGGAGTTATAACACGGCCGCCCGTCTCTAGGGGAGGTATAACAAGGCCGCCCGTCTCTAGGGGAGGTATAACACGGCCGCCCTTCTCTAGGGGAGGTATAACGCGGCCGCCCGTCTCTAGGGGACGTATAACATGGCCGCCCATCTCTAGGGGAGGTATAACACACCCGCCTGTCTCTAGGTGAGGTATAACAAGGCCGCCCGTCTCTAGGTGAGGTATAACAAGGCCTGCGGTCTCGAGGGGAGGTATAACAGGGCAGTCCGTCTCTAGGGGAGGTATAACATGGCCGCCCATCTCTAGGGGAGGTATAACGCGTCCGCACGTCTCTAGGGGAGATATAACATGGCCGCCCGTCTCTAGGGGAGGTATAACACGGCCGCCCGTCTCTCGGGGAGGTATAACACGGCCGCCCGTCTCTAGGGGAGGTATAACACGACCGCCCGTCTCTAGGGGAGGTATAACATGGCCGCTGGTCTCTAGGGAAGGTATAACATAGCCGCCCGTCTCTAGGTGAGGTATAACATGGCCGCCGGTCTCTAGAGGAGGTATAACATGGCCGCCTGTCTCTAGGGGAGGTATAACATAACCGCCCGTCTCTAGGTGAGGCCAAATGGAGGCAAAAAGAACGCACTTTTGGCCTCTGTCGATAATTTAATCCTATGTATACATTTAGCACCAGCATCGGGAGCCCGCCCAGGGTACAAGTTAAACGTATGCAATAAACGTGCTGCGCACAGAGCCTAACCAGCACAGTGTAGATACATAAGAGCTCACTAGATGGTGCAGTCTCACCACTTATAGCAGTCAGTGTGCCGCCACCTGCGTCCTCCATCCGGTGGTCTATGAAGTCTGGGCTGTAGGTTGTTAACGTCTAAATGAATCTCCCTGGCATAGGCAGTGGTGTCGTTGGATGGACCTGGGAGGAATATATGTAACATAGTGAACGTGTCGATGGGTCATAAATTATTTCATTTGAAGTTACATAGCTAGTACGGTTGAAAAAAGGCGTATGTCCCTGAAGTTCAACCAAAGTTGGGGAAAATGTGGATGAAGGGAGGGGGATAGGAAATCTTAATTGTTAGTTTCCCTCCTACTGATAAAGACTTGGATCCCATAAGGCAAGAACCAATCTGCTCTAAATGAATATTGAATTTCTGCTCCCAGAGCCGCCATCAGACTCAATCTAGAAATTTATACGGTTACAAGGGTATTACTATTTTTTAGTTTCAGGTAGTTATCTAAGCCTTTCTTGAAACCCTCATCTGTTCCTACTGTGACCACCTCCGGGGTCAGCTATTCCACAGATTCACAGTTCTCATGGTGAACAAGGCTTTTCTCCCCTGAAGGTTGAATCCTAGTTTCTCTAGATGGAGATAATATCTCCTTGAGTTTTGAGGGGGTTTTACATGAAATAGCTTTCCGCCATATTTTTTGTAGGGGCCATTTATATACGTATATAAATTAATCATATCTCCCCACAGTCATCTTTTCTCAGGACTAAATAAATTTAATTCTTTTAACCTCTTCTCATAACTAAGATGCTCCATTCCCCTTATTAGTTTGGTTACTCCATTCCCCTTATGAGTTTGGTTGCTTGTCTTTGCACTCTCTCTAAGATGCTCCATTCCCATTATAAGTTTGGTTGCTCATATTTGAACTCTCTCTAAGATGCTCCATTCCCCTTATAACTTTGGTTGCTCATATTTGCACTCTCTCTAAGATGCTCCATTCCCCTTATAAGTTTGGTTGCTCATCTTTTCACTCTCTCTAAGATGCTCCATTCCCCTTATTAGTTTGGTTGCTCCATTCCCCTTATTAGTTTGGTTGCTCGTCTTTACACTCTCTATAAGATGCTCCATTCCCCTTATAAGTTTGGTTGCTCATCTTTGCACTCTCTCTAAGATACTCCATTCCCCTTATAAGTTTGGTTGCTCATCTTTGCACTCTCTCCAAGATGCTCCATTCCCCTTATAAGTTTGGTTGCTCATCTTTGCACTCACTCTAAGATGTTCCATTCCCCTTATAAGTTTGGTTGCTTATCTTTGCATTCTCTCTAAGATGCTCCATTCCCCTTATAAGTTTGGTTGCTCATATTTGCACTCTCTAAGATGCTCCATTCCCCTTATAAGTTTGGTTGCTCATCTTTGCACTCTCTCTAAGATGCTCCATTCCCCTTATAAGTTTGGTTGCTCATATTTGCACTCTCTCTAAGATGTTCCATTCCCCTTATAAGTTTGGTTGCTCGTCTTGCACTCTCTCTAAGATGCTCCATTCCCTTATAAGTTTGGTTGCTCGCTTCGACCTCTCTAAATGCCCCTTTCCCCTTATAAGTTTGGTTGCTCGTCTTTGCACTCTCTCCAGCTCCATTACATCCTTTCTATAACCTAGAGCCCAGAACTGAACGCCATATTCCAGATGAGGCCCTACCAATGCTTTGTACAGCGGTAATATTACATCCTTGTCCCGCGAGTCCAGGCCTCTTTTAATACACGCCAATATCCTGCTGGCCTTAGAGGCAGCTGATTGACATTGAGCGGTTCTGTAATCTATGATCTATAAGAACGCCCAGATCTTTCTCAACAAGTAATTCTACCAGTTTATTGGAAGTATTTTACTGTTTATATCATTCTATATACTAATGTTGCTGGGGTCCTGGTCGTGCGTTTTTCGGATGCGTTTTTTGTGCAGAAAGGCACAGCAATTAATAATATGCATTTCTGCACAAAAAACGCATCCAAAAAATGCACCAAAAAAACGCACCGTGTGAAAGCACCCTTAGGATATATATAATGCTGGATCTTTAAGGGTTCTTGAGATGCTAATGAGAGAATCAGACCCAGAACCTTGTCAGAACAGAACCCACTTATAAACCTAAAGATGTATACATTCATCATCCATAATACATGTAAGTGAGCCAGACCACAATGCGAGGGTTCATCAGTGACTCTCATGGTTACGAGCCAATCTCTTCTCCAATGTCCCAGAAAAGGGAAATGAAAATGGAAACCAAATCTACAGTCCCTCCAGGATATGGAAATCAAGGAATTATCTATTTCTCCATTGTACGGATGCAGCAGAGCATGGCTTATCAGATGCAGCAAAGCTTAAAGGGGTTGTCTCACTACAGGGATCGCTGCTTTTTATTTTAAAGATCTTGCAAAAATCACTTTGCAAAGTGCCCTTAACTATATCCACCATATTCCTAGATATCCCCTCTTGTATGGGCTGCATAAGGTCCTTAGTTCACTATAGCTACAGACCTGTTTCGATCTCTCCTGAAGGCGCCAGCAACGGTTGCTATAGCTACAGACCTGTTCAATCCCCTCATGGCTGCCAGCACTGTCGCTATAGCTACAACCTGTTCTAATCTCTCCTGATAGGCTGTAGCGCTGGTCGCTTTAGATACATACCTTTTCAATCTCTCCTGATAGGCTGCCAGCGCTGGTTGCTATAGCTACAGACCTATTCAATCTCTCCAGATAGGCTGCCAGCACTGGTTGCTATAGCTACAGACCTATTCAATCTCTCCTGATAGGCTGCCAGCGCTGGTTGCTATAGCTACAGACCTGTTCAATCTCTCCTCATAGCTTGCCAGCACTGGTTTCTATAGTTACAGACCTGTTCAATCTCTCCTGATAGACTGCCAGCACTGGTTGATATAGCTACATCCCCTGTTCCAATTTAGACTCCTATTTTTAGAACTGTCCACTGTGGCTATTAGCTACAGAAATTCCATTTTTTCATTTGGAAATAGATTGCCAGCACTATTGCTTTATTTTTATTCAACTTATTTAATTCCTTCTTAATATTTCCATCATTGGATACTATAGTTTTACAGACCCTTTTGGCTTCTTTGCAGCTAGTAGAGACAGTAACCACGCCTCTTTAAATCCAAAAGTGAAATGCTATAAAAACAGACTGTTGATTAACCCGATAGGGCTGTCAGCACGGGTTCTTAGCTACAGCCCCTGTTTGACCCTTCCCTGATAGGCTGCCAGTGCATCCATTTTAAAGCTAGACCTGTGTGTCCTCCTAAAGGGTGTTGACTGGTCGCTTAGCCAGCCCTTTTAAAATTTTTCCCCTGAAGGCTGCCCTTGCTGGTTGCATAATACAGCCCTGTTCAATCTCTCCTAAAAGGCTGTCAGCACGGGTTGCATAGCAAAGACCTGTTCGATCTCTGCTGATAGCTGCCACACGGGTTTGCTTAGCTCCCAGATCTTTTTCAATCTCTCTGATGGGCGGGGTGTGGTTCAATAGCTACAGCCCTTTAAAAATTTTCCTGATGGTGCCTTGCTGGTTTTTAACTACAGACTTTTCTTCTCCTAAAGGGGCTGTCAGCACTGTTTGCTATAGTACAGACCGTTCGATCTCTGCTGATAGCTGCCGCACGGTTGCTTGCTACAGTCTATTCAATCTCTCCGATAGGCTCCCCCAAACTGGTTGCTATAGCTACAGACCTGGCTTCTTCTGCAGCCTAGTAGAAGACAGTCAACACGCCTCTTAAATCAAATGAAACCAAGAAAACAGGACTGAGGTGAGATGAATCGATGAAGTGAGACAACCCCTTTAACTGGTTGAATCTATCTACTATATATGATAAATTTATACCTAATAAGCAGATGTTTTAGGCTATAGGACTGTTGCTAGCCATAGTATTGAGTGTGCGGGTGGTTGCCAACCATTGCAGAACACTAACATTTCCGGACAGCCGCGGTCCTCACTTGCCCCCAGATGATAGTGAGAGTCCTGCGTCGTTGGTGCTCACAGTTTGGAGAGGAGCATGGTGCGTAGGAGTTGGCTCTGCTTGGTTACTCCGATGATTGTCCATTCTAATTTCATCCTCTTCGGCACGTCTACGACGGCTGCACCAGCTTGTGAACGTGTCCCTGAACCTGTCGGAGGCGTAACAGTACAGGACGGGATCCAGGCAGCAGTTGGTTGCCGATAACATCCAGGTGATGCCATAGGCCACCTCAACCTTCTTCAGTAAAGAGCACATGGTTGGGTAAAACAAGGGGACGGTGACCACTGCGATTCTGGCGATGTGTATCGGAAAGAAGCAGATGATGAAGATGACTAGCGAGACAGCTATGGTCTGGACGGATTTGGAGACCATGGTGTTGCTGAGAGTGTTCATGGGGTTGACGTTGAGAAGGTACCGGCTCAGGAGACTGTAGCAGACCAAGGTGGTGATGAAGGGAACGAGGAGACCCAAGAAGAAGATGACCCAGTTTGAAACAAAAAATAAAAAAATTTGTTCCGTTTGATGGTTATTGAGACATTTCGTGACTCCGTAAACTTCAGATGTTTTCAGAACTAAGAAACTTGGGATTCCTTGTAATAGGAGATAAACCCAGAGACCAATGCACACTTTGATGATCAATGGCTTCGCGGTCAGGGCCGTTCTATTATTGTGGACGATGGTAAAATATCTGTGAACACTGATGAGAGTCAGGAAGTATATACTGCCGTATGTGTGCGTGCCGAGGAGGAAGGCTGCAAACTGGCAGAAGAAGGTCCCGAAGCTCCAGCGGTCGGTCAAGAAGTAGATGACGATGAGCGGAGCCGCCGGGGTGATGATGGCGTCGGAGATGGCCAAGTTGAACTGGAGGATCACGGTCGAGTTCCATTGCTTGACCCGAAACCAGAAAATCCACAAACTGAGACAGTTCAGCACAAACCCAGCGAAGAAGATGAAGCCGAGGAAGATGGGGAGGATGGGATGAGTTGCTTGAGGCCGGCACCCGGTGAAGTTTGCAGACGCGTTGACCATTCTGGAGGTTGTTTTGAGCTAAAAAAAATAAGACGCAGAGATGATTAAATAGCAAATTTGTGAGAACCGAAAAGCCGCTCAATATTGTTGCCCCTTATAAGTCCTGACATAACTCTAAGGGTATGTTCACACGGCGTATTTTTAAACTTATTTTAGCAAGTATTTTGTGCTGAAATATGTTCCAAAATATGATTTAAAAAATGTTCAAGGTAACATCATTGTTGTCATTCAGCTCTCAGACGGAAGTGGCCACTGAGCTTAGAGCGTCACAAAGTCATCAGTAGGTTACAACAGAGATACAGAGAGACTGGAAGAGTCACAGAAAGGCAAAGAAGTGGACGTCCTTTGGCTCCATCACACACTGATAACCAATGCCCTGCGGAGCCAGATGATGATGCTGCACAACTCCAGGCAAGTTTAAGGGAGGCGAGAGGCACCAAGTGTCACCTCAGAGCATTCGTAAAGGGCTGTTCACACCGCTTATTTTGGGCACGGATTCCAGCCGTATTGCGCGCCGTACTGCGCTTCAGTATGGCTGGAATTCGTCCCAGCCATTACGGTAATGCACAGTTCTCATAGCGAACTATGGATTCAGAAAGTGACATGTTCATTATCCAGGCGGGATACGCTCCGTGGATAATGCATGTCTATGGGGCCAGCGAGCAGCGCCCCCGCCCCTTATTCAAGCCGTAATTGCGGGCGAAATTCGTCCCGCAATTACGGCTTGAATAAGCCGTGTGAACCAGGCCTAACAATTTCGTAATTTCTTTGTGGTGAGAAATAGCAGTGATACGAGGCAGAGCTCTGCCTTGGGCCATAGCACGCGGTTTGAAGTTACGTAATTTCAAAGCGCAAGCTAAAGGCATTCATGGTGCGCCATAGTTAAGCCATGTCAACCTGGCCGATATATAAAATCCCTGATTCTAGCAAGACAAAATTGCCTACTACTACACTTGATGCATATTGTAAACACAAATAATGTTCAAGGTTGAAAAAAACAAAGTTCTTCCAGCTATACCCTGTGCAGACATCAGTAAAAGTAGAAAGAACGTGAGAACCCCCCCCCCCCCCACCAAAGCTACTTTGTATCCATTCACATGGCATAGATGTAGCACCAATTGCAGTTCCAGTGTAGCATTGTACAAGGCATGGTGGTCGCCCCCACTACGGTTCCCCTTGTCTTTCTACAATTACACCTGTTATTCTGTATCACTATTGTAGATACAAGTCTTGCTTCCATACAGCACTACTGTCTTGGGGTATCTTCTTACAAAACCTATTCCACCTGTGATATAATGCAGTCGAGATAACCCAGTCCGAAGACTTTATATCTTGACTGATCATTAGACGTAATGTGATTATAACAATTTATAACCCTCAGTCTATAAATAGTGACAACCACACTTTTAGGAAAGTGATTGAGAGTTTGTTTGGATGCGACTCTAAGTCATATGATCTTGTTTAGGATCCTGTTGAGGTACAAAGAGCATAACCTCATCCAGAGGAGCATATAGGAAACAAGACACTGACCTGTACTTTGCTCTGTCCGACAAGGGGTGCTGTGCAATGCCCTAATAACACTTGATCCATGTAAAGAAATTTCCCGTCCGCGCATCTTCCTTTTTTTTTCTAACCCTAATTTTGGGCGGGAAAACCAATGATAAAAGTGCACAACTAGGAATCCTTTGCTGTGAAGTGAGAAGATATGTTCTTCTACTTGTAGAGGACATAGCATCTATAGTCTTGGTTAGTTGGGCATATCGTGGGGGGCCCAATTCCCGCTTGACTGTGCCCCCCTTGGGTTTGGGTTGTCATCCTTCTGGGTGCTCCGTTTATGACCCTTTTTGCAGGCCCAGTATTTGGAATGGGGGTCTGGGGCCAACCAGGGAATGATTCTTGGGGCCCCCCAGTGGAGTTTTTTCTTGGGTTCACCCGTGGAGTTGGTTCTTTGGGGCCCCCGTGGGGTTGATTTTTCCCCCCCGGGGCGGGGCCGACCCTGGAGATGATTCTTTGGGGGGACCAGGGGGGTTGATTCTTAGGCCCCCAATGGAGATATTCTTGGGCCCCCCCAATGGAGTTGATTCTTAGGGCTAACCATGGGGGTTGATTTTTTAGGTCCCCATGAGCTATTCTTTGGGCCCCCCAGTGGGCTGATTCTTGGGGCCCACCAGTGGATTTTTTTTTTTGGGGCCCCCCATGGGGATGATTCTTTGGGGCCATCGTGGGGAGATTCTTAGGTTCCACCAGTGGAGTTGATTCTTGGGGCCCGTGGAGATGATTCTTGGGGCCATCGTGGAGATGATCTGGGGGCCACCCGGGTTTTATTCCTTGGGGGACCATTTAGTTAAATTTTTGGGGCCCACCATGGGGGCGATTCTTTTGGGGGCAACAGTGGAGTTGATTCTTGGGGCTCCCAATGGAGTGGTCTTGGGGGCCCCCAGTTGGGATGGTTCTTGGGGTCACCCGTGGAGATGATTTTTGGGGCCCACCAGGGACTTGATTCTTGGGTCACCGTGGATTGATTTTTGGGGGGGCCCCCAGTGAAATTTATTTTGGGGCCACCAGTGGGTGATTTGGGGGGCCCCCGGGAGGGGACTTGGGCCCACCATTTTACTTGATTCTTGGGGGCCCCAGTGGGTTGTTTTTGGGCCAAACCCGTGGGTTGATTCTTTGGGGGCCCCCAGTGAGATGATTCTTGAGGGCCACCCTGGAGTGATTCTTTGGGGAACCAGTGGGGTTTATTTTTTAGGGTCCCCCCAGGGACTTTATTCTTGGGCCCACCATGGCGATTCTTGGGGGCCCCCCAGGGAGTTGTTCTTTGGGGGGCCACCAGTGGAAAATTCTTGGGCCCTCAGGGAGATATTCTTGGGCCAACCGGGGTTGATTCTTGGGGCACAGGGGAGAGATTCTTGGGGGACCAGTGGAGTTGATTTTTGGGCCACCAGTGAGTTATTCTTGGGGCCCCCCAGGGGGTGATTCTTTTGGGGGCAACAGTGGTTTGTTTCTTGGGAAAAAAAATAATGGTTTTGGGGAAAATGGGTGGTTCGGGGTCCCAGGGAAATGATTTTTTGGGGCCCCCAGTGGTTGTTCTTGGGGGCACCGGTTTTGTTCGGGGGCCCCATGGAGTTTGATTTTGGGCCACCATGGAGTTTCTTGGGGCCAACCATGGATTTATTCTTGGGGCCCCCATCCCTTTAATCTTTGGGCCCCCAGGGTTGAATTTTTTGGGGCCAAATCAGTGGAGTTATTTTTGGGGCCACCCCGGGGTTTTTTGGGTCCACCTGGGATCTTGGGGCCCCCGGGGATTTATTTTTGGGGGCCCAGCAGTGGAGCTGATTCTGGGGGCCCACCAGTGGATCTGATACTTGAGGCCACCAGTGGTCTTTCCTTCTTGGGGCCCACCCGAGGAGAAGATTCTTGGGGCCCAGCAGTGTAGTTGATTCTTGGGGCCCACCAGTGGAGTTGGTTCTTGGGGCCACCAGTGGAATTGATTCTTGGGGCCCCCCTACAGCTACTGTACATGACCGCACATGCTTCTTGCTTTCTGCCTCTTTCTCTGGAATTCTCCCTGAAAAGCAGCCCCAGACACGTCATACCGATGAACTCACAAAGCCAATGGCCCCACCGGGGGTTGCCCCTATTCCCCACTGGGCCAGTCCGAGCCTGGTAAGATCTGTCGGCACCATATGAGCTGTTAGCGCAAACATTTTTTTTTTCTATACATGTAAAAATCAACCTAAATCTAAGAGAAACCTGAATAAATGTAGCTCTATGACTGGGCTGCCGGGCTGTATACCTACTGACCACACACTGGAGGCAGAGCTTCACTTTAAATGGAGCCAAATACAATGTATATTATGAAAAACTTTATTCGCTGTTCTATACATACATCATATATCCTCATACACAATACATAGAAATGAGCGAGACCCCAACGCGAGGGTTTATCCGCGACCGTCGTGGTTACAAGCAAATATTTCTCCTCCAATAAAAGGGAAATGAAAATGGAAACCGAACCTACAGTCACAGCAAGGTATGGAAATGAGGGAAATATCTATATCTGCATTATACGGCTGCAGCAGAGCACGGCTAATCAGATACATGGAATATATGAAAAAATTGGAGGTTCTTAGTGTACATTTTTTTCTTAAATTCCTTAGTAGCAGAAATGCTGTTCCAAAAAATTCTTATGTCCTCTTTGACCGTTTTTAGTGCCTATAGAGTGCTACTGATGTTGTATTGTGTTTGCATAGCTTTTGACTGCCACAACAGTGTACACCTATACATTTATTTTTCAAAACGGATGTGCTAACCAGATTTTGTTTATTGACTGTTTGTATGGAAAAGTGGCTGGTTCCCATCTTGTTTTGTGCACTCCACCCACCTGCACAGGTTTTTTAATTAGATCAGGTTTAGAGCTGAAACCTTCTAACCCTGAAATGTGGAGGTCCGAATAGACACCAAGGGCCACATGTATGTAGGTTACTATGGGCAAAAGAGTGAGTTTTAGACCTAAACAGTTTCATACATGTGGCCCCAAGAGAGATAGCATGTACCGTAGGTTCCCACCTGAATTGTGGTCACCTTGCCTCGATAGCCGGGCATTTACAGTTTTGATCAAAAATGTGCACAAAGAACCTCAAATTTTTTCATATATACTTAGGTAGCAGAAATGCTGTTCCAAAAAATTCTTATGTCTTTTTGACCATTTTTAGTGCCTATAGAGCGCTGCTGATATTGTATTGTGTGCAAGGAGGGTGCAAGGAGGTATGGAGTGGGCTGAATTTTCCACTTGAGGGGGGGGGCCATATTCCTTATTTGCCTAGGGCTCCAGATTTCCTAACTTCCAAATCTTGAGCAGGTCATAGCGATGGGAGAGATGGACACATTCAGGACTGGGATGACTGGTAGGTAAAGGTAGGCAACCACCTAGGGCACCACCTTATCCCAGGCAGAAAAACGGGCTCAAGGAGGTATGGAGTGGGCTGAATTTTCAGCTGGGGGGCCCATATGCCTTATTTGCCTAGGGCTTCGGATTTTCTAACTTCCATATCTTGACCAGGTCATAGCGATGGGAGAGATGGACAAACTCAGGGCCAGGCTGACTGGTAGGCGAAGGTAGGGCACCACTTCATCCCCAGCAGAAAAAGGGGGCACAAGGAGGTATGGGATGGGTTGAATTTTAAACTGGGGGTGCCCATATGTCTTATACTTTGTCTCAGTCATGGACGCACTTATGCAGTTACCCCATTATTTATTTACTTGAGCATATTTATCTAGTCATCCTAGGTGGACTATTGCTAGCTATTGACTATCCCGGTGGTCTACAGCCGGTGGCTCTTCAGCTATTGCAGAACTCTGGACTCTCAGCATGTCCGGTCCGCCGCAGTCACTGCTCACCCCCGGCTGACAGCGAGAAGCCTGTGTCAGTGGTGCTCACCGTTGGGAGAGGACCGTGTTTTTCAGAAGCTGACTCTACTTGGTTACTCTGAGTATTGTCCATTATGAATTCATCATGTTTTAGACGGCTGCACCAACTTGTGAACGTGTACCTAAACCTGTCCGAGGCGTAACAGTACAGGATGGGATCCATACAGCAGTTGGTTCCCGATAGCATCCAGGTGATGTAGTAGGCCACCTCTACGTTTTCCAGTAAAGAGCACATGGATGGGAAGAACAAGATGATGGTGACCCCCATGGTTCTGGTGATGTGCACCGGGATGTAGCAGATGATGAAGATGATTAGAGAGACGAATATGGTCTGGACAGACTTGGAGACCATGACGTTGGTGAGAGTGTTCATCGGATTCACCTTGAGAATATATCGGCTCAGGAGACTGTAGCAGACCAAGGTGGGGATGAAGGGAAAGAGGAGACCCGAGAAGAGGATGATCCAGTTCCACACGAAAAATAAAACCGCTTGTTCTGTTTGATGAAAACTGAGACATTTCGTGACTCCGTGAACCTCGGATGTTTGGAGAACAAAGAAAAACGGAATTCCTTGCAAAAGGAGACAAACCCAGACACCGACGCAGAGTTTGGTGATAAACGGCTTGGCGGTCAAGGCCGTTCTTCTGACATTTCGGGCAACTGTAAAATATCTGTGAACACTGATGAGAGTCAGGAAGTATATACTGCCGTACATGTGAGTGCTGAGGAGGAAGACCTTCACCTGGCAGAAGAAGTTCCCGAAGGTCCAGTGGTCGGTCAAGGAGTAGATGATAATGAGCGGAGCAGCTGGGGTGATGATGGCGTCGGAGATGGCCAAGTTGAACTGGAGGATCACGGTGGAGTTCCATTGTTTGACCCGAAACCAGAAAATCCACAAACTAACACAATTCAGCACAAACCCAGTGAAGAAGATGAAGCTGAGGAAGATGGGGATAAATGTGTTGATGGTTTGAGGCCGGCACCCGGTGAAGTTCACAGAAGCGTTGACCATCCCGAGTGTTGTGAGCTGAAAAGTGAGACACAGAGACGATAAAATAACCAAACTGTGACACACGGCAGATCGCCTCAGTACAATTGCCCATTAGAAACCCTGTTGTAACCTTAAATCTAAAATGTGTGATTCTAGCAAGGCAAAATTGCAAGGAAATTGCAAAAGAAAGAAGAGCAACTAAGCCTGACCGCAAGGGGGCGACCTTGTAGTAGGATGTGGGTGTTGTAAGAAAACTCACAATGTCATATGTTAGTGTGGGGGTGAGGGGAATATCCCATGTTGTACAAAACGTGGACAAAACGTGCATATGTTTTTGCATAAGCCTCGCAATGAGTTATGTTGCAGAAGGGGCAATAT
Source organism: Phyllomedusa bahiana (assembly GCA_025379985.1). Lineage (NCBI taxonomy): Eukaryota > Metazoa > Chordata > Amphibia > Anura > Hylidae > Phyllomedusa > Phyllomedusa bahiana. The sequence continues at coordinate 85,046 of JAODAL010009779.1, forward strand.
ATTTACTATGTCAGGAAGCATAAGCTATGGTGGAAATTTAAACCAGCCCCTAGCTGGATCACATGTATGAAGCCTCTTAATACACTTGGCGCATTTTGTTCCAGTTCACCTTCAACTAAGTCTAATGTCCCAGTGAATTCCCCTCCGTAATGGTTAATGCTGATAAGATATGAAGGTAAACCAGATATACCAAAGAAATCAAAGAAGAAAAATTTTTAAAAACCAAGTTGGCCAAGATAGAGGCGACATATATATGGCAGTGAGAACCCCCCCACCGGAGCTCCATTGTGGCCATTCATGTGGCATAGATGCAGCTCCCATTGTTGTTTCAATGCTGCATTGTACAATGGTGGTTCCCTTGTCTTCACACCTTACGTTATATTTCCCTGTTTCACTATTGTAGATATACGCTTCTATACAATTCTTCGATCTCAGGGCTAACTTCCCAGAATATGTAATTCTTGTGTGTTAACTAATGTGGCATTGTACAAGGCATGATGGCTGCCCCCATCGCAGTTCCCTTGTCTTCCTACATTTAACGCCATTCCCTATGCCACTATTGTACATACAAGTCTAGCTTCCGTACAATACTACGATCTCAGGTGTAACTTCCCCGAATATATAATCCTTGTGTGTTAGCTGATGTAGCATTGTATAAGGCTTGGTGGCCGCCCCATCGTGGTTCCCTCATCTTCCCACCATTATGTCTATTGCCCTGTTACACTTTTGTAGATATGCTTCAATACAATACTAATGTCTCAGGGGTAACTTCCCAGAATATATAATTCTTCTGTGCTAACTGATGTAGCATTGTACAAGGCATGGTGGTCGCCCCCACTGCAGTTCCCTTGTCTTCCTACATTTATTTCAATTCTCTATATCACTATTGTACATACAAGTCTAGCTTTCAGACGATACTACGATCTCAGGTGTAACTTTCCCAAATATATAATCCTTCTGTACTAACTAATTTAGCATTATACAAGGCATGGTGGCCGCACCCACCGCGGTTTTCTTGTCTTCCTGCATTTATTTTTATTGCCCTGTTTCACTATTATAGATACGTCTCTAGCTTCCATGCAATACTATTATCTCAGGAGTAGTTTCACCAAATATATCATCTTCATGTATTAACTAATGTAGCATGGTGGCCCCTACCTTCCATGATTAACTTGTCTTTCTACAAGTCTAGCTTCCATACAATACTACATTCTCAGGGGTAACACCCCAGAATATATAATTCTTGTGTATGAACTAAGCATTGTAGCATTGTACGAGGCATGATGTCTGCCCCCATTGCGGTTCTCTTGTCTTTCTACATTTATTTCTATTCCCTATACTATTATTGTAAGTACAAGTCTAGTTTCCATACACTACTGTATTTTCAGGGGTAATTCCCCAGGATATATAATCTTTGTGTATGGACTAAGTATTGTAGCATTGTACGAGGCATGATGGCTGCCCCCATTGCGGTTCCATTTTTTTTCTACATTTATTTCTATTCCCTATACCACTATTGTACATATACCACTATTGTACATACAAGTCTAGCTTCTGTACAATATATTCTTGGGGTAACTTCTCACAATGCCTCTTCCACATGTGATGACTAATGTAGCCTTGGTTTACCGGTGCAAACACTTTGTATAGTGACTGTTTAAAAGACATAACGTGATGATAAAAATTTATAACCTTCACTCTATAAATGGTGACCACTTAGCTTATTAATTCTTTTTAAGAAAATGATTGAGAGATTGTAATGAGTTCACTCTAAATAAAGGGTTTTCCCATCTCCTAAGTTCCCGGTTGCAGAGAACAGAGAAGTGGCTACATGGCAGCCCTCTTTGTTCTTTTCTACGATATTCCAGCTCCCATTGGGATAAACAGAAGTGCGGTTACCTTTCCATTCTCTGCAGCTCGCAAGGGGCTCTGTCGCAACCCCAAACTTAGAAGATGGGATTCTTCTATAAGTTATATCACCTTGTTTAGTTTGTGAGGATGTAGGATAACCCCCTCCAATCTAGTTGTACAACTCCATGGCTCGCTTCTCTACCACCATATAGTATATACTTTTCCTGATATATTAGTGTATTATTCATAATTGTCTATGAAATTTAATCAAAATTATAATAATTCTAATAATCCCCAAAAATTTGCATATCCTATGAATAAAACATGAAATACCTTGATTTGGAGAGTAGAGTAAATCTTACAAATTCTGTCCTTGTGTTTGATCCGTGTTCGTCACTGGTTTAACTTTAAAAAAAAAATGTCTTCTCTTATTTCTTTAGTGTAAGAGACAAAGAAACAAGGTGGACTGATTTAGAAGACCGTGGAAGAAACAAAGCACTGACCTGTGCCCCGCTCTGCCCGACAGTGAATTTTTCCCTTTGCGATTGCAATTTTTAATAAAATTGATGTCATAAAAGGTATCTGCCATCCATGGATCTTCCTTTTTTTTTGAAATCCCCGGGAAACGTTGGGCAAAGGGAAAACTATAGAAAAAGTGAAAAACTCCACTGCTGCAGGGAGAAGTGAGAAGAAAATTTTCTGTATTGTAATCATGTTATTTTTTTGCAGTATTTTTGGTTTAAAATTTTTTTCCCCCTTGAAAAACCCCATTTAAATTGTTTTCTTAATAATTGTAATATACTGCACAACTGCTGTACATTCAGCTCGCTCCCTTCTGGCTGGTTTGATGCCTCCTTCCCACAGAAACCCCCAACAAAAAAAGGGAAATATAATACTTAACTTTTAAAAAAAAATAAAAAGAAAATACCCTTTGAAATAAACTAAATTATTACCATTTCCCCCCCCCAAATTACCCCTTTTTTTTTTTTTTTTTGGGGTTTTTCCCTATTTTTTCTACTTTTTATTTTTATTTTCCCCTTTATACCACTATTGTGTTATAAGTCTAGTTTCCTTAAACTACTGCAATACTCATTGGGTTTCCCCCCATGATTTATAATCTTTGTGTATGAACTAAGTATTGTAGCATTTTTATGAGGCTGAGGGCTGCCCCCTTTTGGGGTTTCCCCCCTCTTTCGCTAAATTTATTTCTTTTTCCCACCCCCAAATTTTGTAAATAAAAGGGTCTTTTTTCCCATACAATACTACATTCTCAGGGGGAACTCCCCAAGATATACAGTACAGACCAAAAGTTTGGACACACCTTCTCATTCCAACATTTTTTTCTGTTTTTTCCATAATTTAAAAAAATTTTGTAGATTCACACTAAAGGGAAAAAACCCCCAAAAAACAATGAATTAACACTTTGGGGAAAATTATATACTTAAAAAAAAAGTGTAAAACAACTGAAAACTTTTCTTATATTTAGGTTTTTTAAAAGTAGCCCCCTTTTTTGTTTGATTACGCTTTGCAAAACTTTTGGGCATTCTCTTGTTTGGCTTAAAGAGGTAGTCACCTGAAATGGTTTTCATTCACGGGTGTGCCCTTTTCAGGTTTAATAAGGGGGATTTTTTGGGCCTTATAAAGGGGGTTGGGCCCCATCAGTTGTTTTTTTTCAAAAGGGTCGGGTGGATAAAAGCTGAGGGGTCCTACTGAATTACTTTTTAAATTTCTATTAGGGCAAAAAAAAAACAGCAAAAAAAAAAACGAGCGGCCATAATTACTTTAAGAAAATAAGGTTGGTCAGCCCAAAAAAATTTGGGGGAAAATTTTTGAAAGTTTCCCAAGGGGCAAGGGGCCAAAAACCATCAAGCCCCAAACAAAAAAAACGGGGCTCAATGAAGACCCCCCCCCCCCAAAGGAAAGGAAGACCAAATTTCACCTCTGCTGTGGGGATAATTTCCCATCTGAGTCACCAGCCTCAAAAATTTCCCCAGGTTAACAGCCTCAAAATTAAAAGAAAAAAGGTCAATCCCACAAGGGAAAGTTCTACCCAAGCAGACAAAATTCTCTACAACAACGGGTTTAAGAGGGACTGTGTGCAGAAGCCTTCATGGAAAAAATAGCTGTTTGGGAAAAACCAGCAAAGACAGGCAACAAGCAGAAGGACTTGTTTGGGCTAAAGAAACAAGGGAATGGCCCATTAGCCCAGGGGGAAATCTGTGCTTTGGTTGTTTGAGTCCAAATTTGGATTTTTCCCTTTCCAACCACCTTGTCTTTGTGCGACGCAAAAAAGGGGGAACCAATGGACTCTACCCCGGGGTTCCCCCCCCGTGAAGCATGGGGGAGGGGGAGTAAATGGGGGGGGGGGGGTTTTGCGGGTGCCTGTTGGGGATTTATTCAAAATTGAAGGAAAATGAACCTCGGGTTTTCCCCAAAAGTTTCTTGCAGGGGTTTTGCTATTCCACCCAGTTTGCGTTTATTTTTGGGCCATCCTTTATTTTTAAACGGGGAAAATTTGCCCCCAAACACGCCCCAAAAATGTGAAAGGGGCTATTTGACCAAAAGGAGAGTGTTTGGGGTGCTATGCCAGTTTACCGGCCTCCACACTCACCAGACCTGCCCCATTCGAGATTTTTGGGGGTTGAGAGGCCCGCAGAGGGGAAGGAAAAAGGGCCAAAAAGGGTGCTAAGCATCTCTGGGAAACCCCTTTAAAAATGTTGGAGACCTTTTAAAAGGTGACAAAATTAGAAGTTTCACAAGAGAATGCCAAGAGTGTGCCAAGCAGAAAATCAAAGCAAAAGGTCCCGAAAAACCCTAAATATAAAAAATTTTTTTCTTTTTGTTTCACATTTTTTTGTTAGTTTTAAACCCCCTTTTTAATTCATATTTTTTATGCCTTCAGTGTGAATCTACAAATTTTTTTTTTTAAAAAAAAAAAATTTTAAAAAGGGGGTTTCCCTTTTTTTTTTTGGTTTTTTCCCCCCCCTTTTGGGGGGGGGGGGGCCCCCCCGGGGGGGGGGAAAACCCCCCCCGGGGGGGGGGCCCCCGGGGGGGAAAAAAAAGGGGGGGGAACCCCGGGAATTAAAAGGGGGCCCCGGGGGGGGTTTTGGGGGGGGGAAAAAGGGGGGAAAAAAAAGGGGGTTTTTTTCCCCCCCCCTTTTTTTTTTCCCCCCCCCCGGGGGAAAAAGGCCCCCTTTTTGGGGGGAAAAAAAACCCCCCCCAAAAAAAAAACCCCCCTTTTTTGGGGTTTTTTTTGGCCGCCGGGGTTTTTGGGAAATTCCCCCCCGGGGGTTTTTTTCCCCCCCTTTGGGGGGAAAAAAAGGCCGGCCCTTTTGGGGGGGTTTTTTCCCCGGCCCCCCTTTGGGGGGGTATAACAAACCCCCCCGGGGGGAAAACAAGGGGCCCCCCTCTAGGGGAGGAAAAAATGGCCCCCGGGGGAAGGGATAAAGGGGCGGGGGGTTTTGGGGGTGGGGGTGGGGGGGGGGGCGGGGGGGGGGGGGGGGGGGGGGGGGGGGGGGGGGGGGGGGGGGGGGGGTTGTGGGGGGGGGGGGGGGGGGGGGGGGGTTTTGGGGGGTGTGGGGGGGTGGGTGGGAGGGGGGTGGGGGGTGGTGGGGGGGGGGGGGGGGGGGGGGGGGGGGGGGGGGGGGGGGGGGGGGGGGGGGGGGGGGGGGGGGGGGGGGGGGGGGGGGGGGCGGGGGGGGGGGGGGGGGGGGGGGGGGGGGGGGGGGGGGGGGGGGGGGGGGGGGGGGGGGGGGGGGGGGGGGGGAGGGGAAGAGGGGGGGGGGGGGGGGGGGGTGGGGGGTTGGGGGGGGGGGGGGGTGGTTGGGGGGGGGGGGGGGTGTTGGGTGTGGGGGGGGGGGGGTTTTTGGGGGGGGGGGGGGGGGGGGGGGGGGGGGGGGTGGGGGGGGGGCGGGGGGTGGGGGGGGGGGGGGGGGGGGGGGGGGGGGGGGGGGGGGGGGGGGGGGGGGGGGGGGGGGGGGGGGGGGGGGGGGGGGGGGGGGGGGGGGGGGGGGGGGTGGGGGGGGGGGGGGGGGGGGGGGGGGGGGGGGGGGGGGGGGGGGGGGGAAAAGGGGGGGGGGGGGGGGGTTGGGGGGGGGGGGGGGGTTTTTGTTGGGGGGGGGGGGGGGGGGGAAAGGGGGGGGGGGGGGGGGGGGGGGGGGGGGGGGGGGGGGGGGGGGGGTGGGGCGGGGCGGGGGGGGGTGGGGGGGGGGGGGGGGGGGGGCCGGGGGGGGGGGGTGTGGGGGGGGGGGGGGGGGGGGGGGGGGTTGGGGGGGGGGGGGGGGGGGGGGGGGGGGGGGGGGGGGGGGGGGGGGGGGGAGGGGGGGGGGGGGGGTTTTTGGGGGGGGGGGGGGGGGGGGGTTTTTTTTTTGGGGGGGGGGGGGGTGGGGGGGGGGGGGGGCTTTTGTGGGGGGGGTGGGGGGGGGGTTTTTTTTTTGGGGGGGGGGGGGGGGGGGGGGGGGGGGGTGGGGGGGGGGGGGGGGGGGGGGGAAACCCTTTTTTTAAAAAAAAAAAAGGGGGGGGGGGAAAAAAAGGGGCCCCCCCCGGGGGTTTCCCCCGGGGTTTTAAATAAAAAAAATTTTTTTTCCCCCCCCGGGTTTTTTTTAAAAGGGCCTTTTTTTGGGGGGGTTTTTCCCCCCCCCAAAAAAATTTTTGGGGGGGGGTTTTTTGGGTTTTACAACCGAAAAAATTTTTTTTTAAGGGCCAAAAAGGCCCCGGGGAAAAAGGGGGGGCCCCCGGGGCCCGGGCCCCCCGGTTTTTTCCCCCCCCCCCCAGGGGTTTTTTACCCGTTAAAACCCCCCCGGGGAAAAACAAACCCCCCCCGGGGCCCCCCCCCCTTTTTTTAGGGGAGGGGCCCCCCCCGGGCTTAAAAAGGGGGGGTTCCCCCCCTTTTAAAGGCAGTTTCACCAAAATTTTGGGCCTTGAGTATGTTCACACGGCATGTTCAGTCTGTGTTAACATGCATGTTTGGTTCCGTCTATCGGACCCAAACACGCATCTAGCAATGAGCAGTGTGTTTGCTTGCAATGTAAAACACGCATTGGCGGGCAGACGAGTGATCGCTGATACGTGTTTACTTGCGTCTTTCGAATCCGTTCCAAGAATTGTCATGTCAATTCTTGATCCAAAAGACGCAGCAGACGCCCTATTTAAAACTATAGGGTGCGTTCCTTCTGCAGGTGCGTGTTGGATGTGTTTTGGATCCCATTGACGCTGGATCCAAAAACACAGTGTGAACATACCCTAAAAATGTGTCGTCAGGTGCACATTGCGCCAAGTTTGGCCATACCCCTGTTCATACCAGGGGCGCAGCTACAGGGGGTGCAGAGGCAGCAGTCGCTACCCGATCCTGCAGCCTGAGGGGGCCCAAAAGCCCTTCTGCCACATAAGGAGATAGTAGCATTGTAAGTGGCACATGCTAGCTGGGGGCTCCATTTCACTTTTTGCACTAGGGCCCTGGAGCTTTAAGTTACGCCTCTGGTTCATACATCTATGATCAATATTTAGCAAAATAATGGTGATGGCGAATTCATAGATGTTGGCTCTTATGCCCAACCGGAAGTTTCAACCAAAAACCAAATATCCCTAACTTTTTGTGAGTAGCGCAGGTAAAATTGTGAAAAATATAGATGCTGGGTTTTACATCTGCTGATTAATCAAAGGCAGAGCTTCCCTTTAAGTGGACCTAAACGCAGAACATACGTAATGAAAAGGTTTATTCACTTGTCACGAGCAGCGCCGCAGCCCCCAGTCCGGGCGCGCTCTCATCCCTCTGTGTCCTCTTCTGCACTCGCTCCCTCGGGCGCATTCACTTACCTCGCCACGCTCCTGCTTCCCCGCGTCTGTCTGGCCGGCCGGTGCGCGCGGCCCCGCTGCTTAGGGCGCACGTGCGCCGGCTTCCTCAGATTTAAAGAGCCAGCGTGCCGGCAATTGGTTTTGCCGGCCGCTGACCCTATATAAGGGCTCCACCTCCATTAGCACTCTGCCGAATCCATAGCGCCCTTGTCCTATGAGAGGAAGCCTTGTCTTGTTCCTGTTAGTCGCTCCTGCGTATCAGACCCGCCTGCTTACGTCCTTCGACTCCGAACCTTCGCCGCCTGCCCGACCTTCTGGCCTGACCCCGACTCCGATTTTGTCTACCGTTCCTGTACTGCGTTGCACCTAGGCCGCCTCCGCAAGCCTGCCACATCGGGGGTAGCGACCTGGTGGAATCCCGCCGCGGCAAGTCCAACTCGCCTTGCGGCGGGCTCTGGTGAAAACCGGGACCCACTTAGATTCCGCTCCCTGGTGGATCCACTACCCCAGCTCGTTACATCGCTGTCCTATACATACATCACATATCCTCATACATATGTGAGCCAGACCACAATGCGAGAGTGACTGTCGGGGTTGCAAGCAAATCTCTTCTCCAATGTCCCAGAAAAAGAAAAATGAAAATGTAAGGATATGGAAAATCAAGGAATTATCTATTTCTCCATTGTACGGATGGAGCAGAGCTTGGTTTATCAGATGTAGCAGAGCGGAACTGGTAGAAGCATTCTATTATCCATTCTTTTTCATTTTTTTTTCAAAGAAATGTATTACTATTGATGCAATATGTCATAATCAGATTTTTTTGCTGTAGGTGGACTATTGCTAGTCATAATATAGCGTAATAGGATCCAGCAAGTAAAGAAACGATGACTTTATTATAAATTCAGTGTACAGAGGGTAAAAACATGCGATAACGCTAACGCGTTTCACAGCGTAGCCATAGTTACAAATCTACATGCCTAAATACGAAATAGAGGAAAAGGGGAAAAAGTGGGCGTTCCAAAAAATCTTGCAGCACGTCACATCCCTTAATTATTGCTAGTCAAAGTATTGAGTATCCGGGTGGTCATTGTGCTATTGTGAAGAACTGGTGTCGTTGGTGCTCACAATCGGGAGAGGAGCATGGTGCGTAGGAGTTGGCTCTGTTTGGTTACTCCGATGATTGTCCATTCTAATTTCATCCTCTTCGGCACGTCTACGACGCCTGCACCAGCCTGTGAACGTGTCCCTGAACCTGTCTGAGGAGTAACAATACAGGACGGGATCCAGACAGCAGTTGGTTTCCGATAACATCCAGGTGATGCCATAGGCCACCTCAACCTTCTCCAGTAAAGAGCACATGGTTGGGTAAAACAAGGGGACGGTGACCACTGCGATTCTGGCGATGTGTATCGGAAAGAAGCAGATGATGAAGATGACTAGCGAGACAGCTATGGTCTGGACAGATTTGGAGACCATGGTGTTGCTGAGAGTGTTCATGGGATTGACGTTGAGAAGGTATCGACTCAGGAGACTGTAGCAGACCAAGGTGGTGATGAAGGGAACAAGGAGACCCGAGAAGAGGATGACCCAGCTTGAAACAAAAAAGAAAAAAATTTGTTCTGTTTCACGGTTATTGAGACATTTCGTGACTCCTTGAACTTCAGACGTTTTCAGAACTAAGAAAGTTGGAATTCCTTGTAAGAAGAGACAAACCCAGAGACCAATGCACACTTTGATGATCAATGGCTTCGCGGTCAGGGCCGTTCTATTATTGTGGGCGATGGTAAAATATCTGTGAACACTGATGAGAGTCAGGAAGTATATACTGCCGTACATGTGCGTGCTGAGGAGGAAGACCTTCACCTGGCAGAAGAAGGTCCCGAAGCTCCAGCGGTCGGTCAAGGAGTAGATGACGATGAGCGGAGCCGCCGGGGTGATGATGGCGTCGGAGATGGCCAAGTTGAACTGGAGGATCACGGTCGAGTTCCATTGTTTGACCCGAAACCAGAAAATCCACAAACTGAGACAGTTCAGCACAAACCCAGCGAAGAAGATGAAGCCGAGGAAGATGGGGAGGATGGGATGAGTTGCTTGAGGCCGGCACCCGGTGAAGTTTGCAGACGCGTTGACCATTCTGGAGGTTGTTTTGAGCTAAAAAATAAAACGCAGAGATAATTAAATCGCAAATTTGTGAGAACTGAAAAGCCGCTCAATATTGTTGCCCCTAAAAGCCATGACCCTAAGTCTAAAATCCCTGATTCTAGCGAGACTAAATTGCTTCCTAATATACTTGACACATCTTGTTCAAGGATAAAATACCCTGTGTAATGTTTTATTTTTCAGGGCAAAGCAAAGAAAGAAGAACACAGCAGACATCAATAAAAGTTGAGAAAACAAGTGTATGGCTATGAGCCTCCTTGTAGCCATTCACATGGCATAGCCGCAGCACCCATAGCGGTTCCAGTGTAGCAAACCACAGTAAAGCTCAATGATGAACGTGGACTATATTCTTAATACAATCACTTAATGAGGCCAAAAAAATCCATATTAAAATATAACTTTTAATCTTCCATCTAAAACAAATACAAAAACTTAACCCCAGCTGGCACACTAAGGGTATGTTCACACGGTGGGAACAAGGGCGCATAAGCCCGAAATGCGTCTGTGAGGTACACTACGTGTATGCCGTGCGTATTGCTGTCTTTTATACATTTTTCAATAAAGTGAGTTTAGTTTGAAGTTACCGAGTGGAGGATTCTCTTGCGGCGCACTGCCTTTGCCGAAGCCGTGACTTCCAGGACTTTGTGTTTGGATTGCTGCCTGGCCGGCGGCGGGCTCGGATCTCACATACCTCACTCCGGATGCTGCTAGATTGAAAGAAGTCCATTGAAGGTGATTCACTTTAAAGTTTTAAACTGGGGGTGCCCATATGTCTTATACCTTGTCCCAGACACACTTATGGAGTTACCCCATTAATTTTTTACTGAGCATATTTATCTAGTCATCAGATGTTTTACATCCTAGGTGGACTATTGCTAGCTCTTGACTGTCCCGTTGGTCTACAGCTGGTGGATCTTACAGAACTCTTGACTCTCGACATGTCTGGTCCTTCTCACCCCCGGCCGACAGTGAGAAGCCTGTGTCAGTGGTGCTCACCGTTGGGAAAGGACCATGTTTTTCAGAAGCTGACTCTACTTGGTTACTCTGAGTATTGTCTATTATGAATTCATCATGTTTTAGACGGCTGCACCAACTTGTGAATGTGTACCTAAACCTGTCCGAGGCGTAACAGTACAGGATAAGGTCCATACAGCAGTTGGTTCCCGATAGCTTCCAGGTGATGTAGTAGGCCACCTCTACGTTTTCCAGCAAAGAGCACATGGACGGGAAGAACAAGATGATGGTGACCCCCATGTTCCTGGTGACAAGCACCGGAATGTAGCAGATGATGAAGATGATGAGGGAGACGAATATGGTCTGGGCGGATTTGGAGACCATGACGTTGGTGAGAGAGTTCATGGGATTCACCTTGAGAATATATCGGCTCAGGAGACTGTAGCAGACCAAGGTGGTGATGAAGGGAACGAGGAGCCCCGAGAAGAGGATGACCCAGTTCAACACGAAAAATAAAACCACTTGTTCTATTTGATTAAAACTGAGACATTTCGTGACTCCGTGAACCTTGGACGTTTGGGGAACAAAGAAAAACAGGAATACCTTGCAAAAGGAGACAAACCCAGACACCAACGCAGAGTTTGGTGATAAACGGCTTGGCGGTCAAGACTGTTCTTCAAACATTTCGGGCTACTGTAAAATATCTGTGGATACTGATGAGAGTCAGGAAATATATACTGCCGTACATATGCGTGCTGAGGAGGAAGTCCTTAAACTGGCAGAAGAAGGTCCCGAAAGTCCAGTGGTCGGTCAAGGAGTAGATGATGATGAGAGGAGCCACCGGGGTGATGATGGCGTCGGAGATGGCCAAGTTGAACTGGAGGATCACGGTCGAGTTCCATTGTTTGACCCGAAACCAGAAAATCCACAAACTGAGACAGTTCAGCACAAACCCAGCGAAGAAGATGAAGCTGAGGAAGATGGGGATGAAAGGGTTGATGGTTTGAGGCCGGCACCCGGTGAAGTTCACAGAAGCGTTGACCATCCCGAGTGTTGTGAGATGAAAAGTGAGAGACAGAGATTATAAAATAACCAAACTGTGACACATGGCGGATCGCTTCAGTACGGTTGCCCCTTAGAAATTCTGTCGTAACCTTAAAGCTAAAATTTGTGATTCTAGCAAGGCAAAATTGCCAGGAGGTTGCAAAAGAAAGAAGAGCAACTAAGCCTGACGGCAAGGGGACGACCTTGTAGTAGGCTGTGGGTTTTCTAAGAAAACTCACAATGTCATACGGGAGTGTGGGGGCAGGGGGAATATCCCATCTTGTACATCAGTTTTCTGGAGGACAAAATGTGCATGATTTTACATAACCCGCAATGAGTTATGCTGCAGAAGGGGCAATATATTTACTATGTCAGGAAGCATAAGTTATGGTGGAAATTTAATCCAGCCCCTAGCTGGATCACATGTATGAAGCCTCTTAATACACTTGTCGCATTTTGTTCCAGTGCACCTTCAACTAAGTCTAGCGTCCCGGTGAATTCCCCTCCGTAGTGTTCAATGCTGATAAAACATGAAGGTAAACCAGATATACCATGCACAGCATTTTTTTTTCCAGAGAAATCAAAGAAGAAAAAATTAGAAAAACTAAGTTGGCCAAGATAGAGGAGACAGGTATATGGCAGTGAGAACCCCCTACTAGAGCTCCCTTGTGGACATTCACTTGGCATAGATGCTGCATCCATTGTGGTTTCAATGTAGCATTGTACAATGGTGGTTCCCCTGTCTTCCCACCATTAGTTATATTTCCCTGTTTCACTATTGTAGATATACACTTCCATATAATACTAATGTCTCAGAAGTAACTTCCCAGAATATGTAATCCTTGTGTGTTAACTGATGTAGCATTGTACAAGACATGGTGGCTGCCCCCACTGCGGTTCCCTTGTCTTCCTACATTTATTTCTATTCCCTATACCACTATTGTAAATACAAGTCTAGCTTCCATACAATACTACATTATCAGGGGTACTTCCCCAGGATATATAATCTTTGTGTATGAACTAAGTATTGTAGCATTGTACGAGGCATGATGTCTGCCCCCATTGCAGTTCCCTTGTCTTCCTACATTTATTTCTATTCCCTATACCACTATTGTAGATACAAGTCTAGCTTCCATACAATAGAACATTATCAGGGGTAATTCCACAGCATATATAGTCTTTGTGTATCAACTAAGTATGGTAACATTGTACGAGGCATGATGTCTGCCCCCATTGCGGTTCCCTTGTCTTCCTACATTTATTTCTATTCCCTATACCACTATTGTAGATACAAGTCTAGCTTCCACACAATACTACATTATCAGGGGTAATTCCCCAGGATATATAATCTTTGTGTATGAACTAATTATTGTAGCATTGTATGAAGCATGATGTCTGCCCCCATTGTGGTTCCCTTGTGTTTCTACATTTATTTATATTCCCTATACCATTATTGTAGATATAAGTCTAGTTTCCATACACTACTACATTCTCAGGGGTAATTCCACAGCATATATAGTCTTTGTGTATGAACTAAATATTGTAGCATTGTACGAGGCATGATGTCTGCCCCCATTGCGGTTCCCTTGTTTTTCTACATTTATTTATATTCCCTATACTACTATTGTACATATACCAGTATTGTAGATACAAGTCTAGCTTCCCTACAATATATTCTTGGGGTAACTTCTCACAATGCATCTTCCACATGTGGTGACTAATGGTTCACCTGTGCAAACACTTTGTATAGTGACTGTTTAAAAGACATAACATGATGATAGCAATTTATAACCTTCACTCTATAAATGGTGACCGCTTAGCTTATTAATACTTTTTAAGAAAATGATTGAGTAATTGTAATAACATCACTCTAAATAAAGGACATTCCCATCTCCTAAGTTCCCACTTGCAGAGAATGGAGAAGTGCTCACACGGCGGCCCTCTTTGTTCTTTTCTGCAGGAGTCCCAAATACAGTTGAGCGAGTGTCCTCGGCCGTATTCCAGCTCTCATTGGAATAAACAGAAGTGAGGTTACCGTTCCATTCTCTGCAGCTGGCCTGGGCCCGGCCGCAACCCCAGAGTTAGGAGATGGGATTCCACTCTACGTTATATCATCTCATTCAGTTTGTGAGGATGTAGGATAACCCCCTCCAATCTAGTTGTACAACTCCATGGCTGGCTTCTCTACCACCATATAGTATATACTTTTCCTGATATATTAGTCTATTATTCATAATTGTCTATGAAATTTAATCAAAATGATAATAATTCTAATAATCCCAAAAATTTGCATATCCTATGAATAAAATGTGAAATACCTTGATTTGGAGAGTAGAGTAGATCTTACAAATCTGTCCTTGTGTTTGTTCCGTGTTCGTCACTGGTTTAACTTTTTAATTTTTTTTCTTCTCTTATGTCTTTAGTGCAAGAGACAAAGAAACAAGGTGAACTGATCTATAAGACTGTGTAAGAGGCAAGGCACTGACCTGTACCCCGCTGTGCCCAACAGTGACTGCTGTGGATTGCGATCTGTATAGTGTCTGATGTCATATATGGTAGCTGCCATCCACTGGCTCTTCCTGTGTTTTTTTGTAGTCACGAACGTTGGCTAAGAAAATATAGAAAAGGTGAAAATGTCCTCTACTTGAAGGAGAAGTGAGAAGAGCTGCTCTGCTACTTGTAGATCACGTTATTTATAGCAGTATATTGGTTTACTTTTTTCCACTTGTAAAACCACTTATTGTTTTCTTAATAATTGTAATATACTGCACAACTGCTGTACATTCAGCTCGCTCCCTTCTGGTTGGTTTGGTACCTCCATCTCCTCAGCAACAACAAAACGAAGGGATATCACAGTAAAACTTAACTTTTAATAATAAAAAGAATATATACTCCTTGTGTATGAACTAAGCATTGTAGCATTGCACAAGGCATGATGGCTGACCCCATTGCGGTTCCCTAGTCTTTCTACATTTATTTCTATTCCCTATACCACTATTGTAGATATAAGTCTAGTTTCCATAAACTACTGCATTCTCAGTGGTGATTCCCCATGATTTATAATCTTTGTGTATGAACTAAGTATTGTAGCATTGTATGAGGAATGATGGCTGCCCCCATCGCGGTTCCCTCATCTTTCTACATTTATTTCTATTCCCTATACCACTATTGTAAATACAAGTCTAGTTTCCATACACTACTGCATTCTCAGGGGTAACTCCCCAGCATATATAGTCTTTGTGTATGAACTAAATATTGTAGCATTGTACGAGGCATGATGGCTGCCCCCATTGCGGTTCCCTCTTCTTTCTACATTTATTTCTATTCCCTATACCACTATTGTAAATACAAGTCTAGTTTCCATACACTACTGCATTCTCAGGGGTGATTACCATGATTTATAATCTTTGTGTATGAACTAAGTATTGTAGCATTGTACGAGGCATGATGGCCGTCCCCATCGCGGTTCCCTTGTCTTTCTACATTTATTTCTATGTGTACGAAAAGATAGACTCACCATATTTGAGCAATACAGGGCCTGAAGCATCACAAATATCAAGGTCAGGACGATATCCACAAATGCAATAGTAGCTGTGTAGTAAATGGGCAGGATAGGTATCCAGGCTATACTATCCCTTAGGAAAAAAAACCTAATAAAGAGATTAGTGGGACGATCGCTCTGACAAGAGCGGCCCCGCAAACTTCACCTATTACACCCTGAAAAATTCCCTAGTGCTATAAATTATATAGTAACAATTTTCAATTGTTTATGAGTATCAAAATATTGACCTACATTGATGAAAGCCCAAACATGTTTTGCTCAGCGGGAGCAGAACTTATCCATGGGCATACATAAGAAGAGTACTACATTGCCTGAAGTGTCGCAAATAATTAAGGTTGGTCTAATATCCACAAATGCAATAGTAGCTGTGTAGTAAATGGGCAGGATAGGTATCCAGGCTATACTATCCCTTAGGAAAAAAAACCTAATAAAGAGATTAGTGGGACGATCCCCCTGAAAGGGAGCGGCCCCGCAAATTTCCCCTTTTTTTAACCCTAAAAAACCCTAGTGCTATAAATTTATAAGTAAATTTTTTAAATTGTTTTTTTATATCAAAATATTTACCTACATTGATGAAAACCAAACATGTTTTGCTCACGGGAGCAGAAATTTTTCCTTTGGGGGTAATAAGGGATACTACATTGCCTGAAGTGTCGCAAATAAATTTAAAGGGTTGGGGTTTTTTTATCCACACATGCAATAGTAATTTTGAAGTTTAAATTTTGGGAGGATAAGTATCCCGGCTACATGCCCCTTTGGAAAAAACCCAAATAAGAGTTTGTGGGGGGGGATTGCTCCGACAAGAGGGCCCCCCAAATTATATTAAAATAGGAAATTCCTTTTAAAGCTTTTTAAATTAATAGCAACAATTATTTAATTTTTCTGGATATCCAAAGTTGATGTTAAAATTTATGAAAAACCCAAAGCCTTTTGCCGGGAGGGGGCAAAAAATTATAAATGGGGATAAAAAGAAAAGGGATACATTGCCCGAAGGGATACAAAAAAAACAAGGTCAAATCTGGGTATCCTTTAAAAGGGAGTAGTAGATCCCCCAAACGTGAAATAAAAGGGCCCGGATATTTTCCAGGTTCGTGTCCCTTAGGAAAAAAAAAAAACCTAATAAAGCCCCTTAACCCCCGGGGTCGCTCCGGGAAAGAGCGGCCCCGCAAAAATTCACCCAAAAAAATTATACAGGGGGGCAAAATCCAATATTCCCAAATATTAATATACAATTTAAAAAGCCCCAAATTTCCTTTTTACTCCCTTTAAAGGGGCTATACATACAACAGTAACTAGAAGGGTGCACTGGGGTAAGGCTAGTGTGCCCAAGGGGAGCTATAGCCCCATAAGAGGATCCTTTCCTCGCCCGTCAGTGGGCTTTCTGTAAAGATGACACCCTTGCCTATAGAACCCCCAGCAGGCCCCAATGTTTTAGGTCACCCTTTGGGCCCCTAATCTTTTTGTATGTAAAAATTTAAAATTTTCCCCAAATAAAGACGCAATAAATTTTGTTTGTAAAAGAAAAGAAAAAAAAAAGCCATTTTTATAAAATAATTTATTGCTTTAAATTATGTAATTTTTTTGTTCCCAAAAAAATCACTTGAAAGCCTTATCCTTTACATTGGTCCCTTTTCCCCGGGCAAAATTATGGGGGGGCTTATTTAAAATTTCATTTGTGCCAAAAACCTCTGTATCATGTATGTCTAAGGAATTTTTTATTTGGAGAGATCCCCTGAGGAAACAATGGCCGGCCCTACAAACTCTCATTTTCAAAATAAGTTTTTACTAACCCTGGGCCTACAAAGGGTTTCCCGGGGCCTCTCCCCCCCAAAATCCCGTTTCCCCCTTTTCATTCAATCTCCAATCCTTCCGGGGAAACCCTTTCTTCCCCTGTTCTCCCCTTTCCCGGGTCCTATCCAAAACCCACTCCCAAAACTTCTCCCGTGCTTCCCCCAGACTCTGGAATCACTGCCCCCCACCTAGACTCTCCCCCATCCCCACTAGCCTCAAAAACCAAAAAAGAAAAACCCCTCTCTTCAGGAGCCTAAAAACCAACAATAACCCCCCTGCCCCCACACACCCCCCCCCAAACATGTCTGCCCCCCACCTCCTGTCCCCCTTTCCCTTTCCTCCATTTTAAATTTTAACCTTTTGGGGAGGGTTTCCCTTCCCCCCCCATTTCATTCGGGCCCGAATTTTCTAGAAAACCCCCTCACGGGAATCTAGGACCCCTTTTTCCTGCTCTCCCCCATGCACTCCCACACAAACCGTCTCCCAAATTCTCCCCCCTTCCCCCCACTTGGGGAAATCACGGGCCCCCAAAACATCAGACTCTCCCTTTAAATTAAACCGCCCCCAAAACCAACCACATCTGTTCAGGTCCCATAAAACCCCAATAACCCCATTGCCCTATCTGGCCCCCAAACATTTCAGCCCCTCCCTCCTCCTCTTTCCTTTTTTCCTTTTAGGTTGTAACCCCTTTTTGGGAGGGGTTTTCTCCCCCCTTTAAATTTGTCTTAATCTATAATCCCCCCCCTACACAATCTAGGACCTTTTCCTGCTCTCCTCTTATCAATTTCCTTTTACAATAATTTCCAAAACCCTTTTCCCCTGCTGCCCCCAGACTCTGGAAATCACTGCCCAAAAACATAGACTCCCTCCACCTTCAAACCCGCTTCAAAATAACCTGAAAACCCATGTTTTTTAGGAGCCTCCACCCTAAAAATAACCCTGCTGGGCCCCCCCTCCACCCCACAAACGGGGCTGTTCCCCACCCCCTTTTCTTTCCCCTCCCTTGTAGATTGTAAGCCTTTCCCGGGGAGGGTTCCCCCCCTTCCCCCCCCCTACATCTCTGCCTTCATCTCTAGATCCCCCCCTCACACAATTCGGACCTTCTTCTTGCTTCCCCCTTTTCGCTCCCCACACAACCGTCTCCAAGTTTTCTCGTGCTTTCCCCCCGACTCTGGAAAAAAACTTTCCCCCAAACATCAGATTCTCCTTCCCCTTTCACCAGCTTAAAAAGCAAACCCGAAAACAAAATCTCTTCTGGGGTCTAAAACCTACAATAAACCCTGCTTACCTTACCCCCCCCCCAAACATGTTCCCCTCGGTTCTGTTCAGCCTCCTCCCTTTTTTA
The DNA here is from genome assembly GCA_025379985.1 of Phyllomedusa bahiana. NCBI lineage: Eukaryota > Metazoa > Chordata > Amphibia > Anura > Hylidae > Phyllomedusa > Phyllomedusa bahiana. The sequence continues at coordinate 103,546 of JAODAL010009779.1, forward strand.
TTGTAAGCCTTCCCGGGGAGGGTTCTTCCCCTTCCCTAACTCTCCTTTAAATTCCCAATTTTCCCCCTCACGCAATCTCCCCCCTCTTAGACCCTTTTTCTTGTCTCCCTTTTTCATTTTTCCCCCACACAACCAAAATTCAAGACTTCTCCCGGCTTCCCCCAGACTCTGGAAATCACTGCCCCAAAACCTCCCGGCCTCCCCCCACTCTCACCAGTTAAAATCAAAAATGAAAAAATCAATTTTTCAGGGGCCCCATACAATAACCCCGTGCTCCCTTTCAACCCCCTTTAAAATGTTTTGCCCCCACCCTTTTGGGTTCCCTTTCCCCCCTCCCTTTAGATTGTAAGCTTTGGGGAGGGTCCTCCCCCTTTCCCTTAAACTCTGGGCCCTTTAAACTCTAAAAAAACCCCACACAAATTTAGGACTTTTTCCCCTTTCTGTCCTCTTTAAACAGTCCCAAAAACAATTGTTCCAAAACTTTCCCGGCTTCCCCCCCGACTCTGGAACTCAGCCCCAAAAACATCAAAACTCTCCCCCACTTTCACAAGTTCCCCAAAAAAAACCTGGAAAAAATTTACCTCTTAGGGCCCCCCCCCCCTACAATAACCCCCCCAGCCCCCCCCACCCCCCAAATTTGCCCCATTTTTGGGCTGCCCCAATATTAGACCCGTTTTTGGGGAATCTACCCCCATGGGGTACATTGGGGTTCCTTCTTTTTAATTTCCCGTCTCTATTTTTCCCCTAACCTAGGCCCCCTTTTAATTTGCTTCTTGCCTTGTGCGGGGTCCCTCAAAATATTCAGGGTGCAAACCTGTGACTGAGGCAGGAATCCCCGGTGGGGAATAGGGCCTTTAAGGGGAAAAAACGGAAACAGGGGTGAATTTTTTAAAACCCCATTCCCTTTGTTTTCCAGGGAGGTGTGCTAAAACCAGAGGTGTTTTTGACAGGGAACGTTTTCCCCCTTTTCTGAGAAACCCTGCACGCTCAGCCCCGCCAAATTGGGAAAATGTCTGCATCAGGCCCCAGTTTTAGGGACGACGTCCTCCCCTTTTAACCCGGCCCCCCAAAAGGGAAACCGGGGGGTTTTGACCATTGTGCAACCCAAAAGTTTTTCCTAAAAGTCAAAAAGGTTTTGGTTTTTCCTTATCCCGCCCTTTTTAAAAATTTTAATTTCGTTTTTTCCCCCTTTCAATACCAGGGGCAATTTTTTTCTGTCCACATGGACAGGGCCAAAAGGGGAAAACCCCAAGATTTTTTTTTAAAAACGCCCCGGTTTTGGGAAACCCCCTGGGATCTTGGTTTTGGAAAAGGTGGCCCAAAAACCGATTAAAGTTTTCCTAATCCCCCGTTCAGAAAAACGGGGTTTTGGGTTTATTTAAATTTCCCAAAATTTTTAAACCGGAATTTATTTTCTAACAAACAAATCGGTTTTTACAACCCGGGATAACCCGTTTCTGAGTAAAGAAACACTGGATGGGAAGAACAAGCTGTTTGGGTTTTACCCGGATTGTTTGACCCGGTGCAACCCAAAAAAATTTTTAAAAAATTTAGAGTTGTTTGAAAGTAGTTTATATCCGCATTATTTCCCCCTCCGTCGGTTTATACCAGGGAAAAACCCGTTTCTGTCCCCATTGGGTGGGAAAAACAAGGGGATGGGGTTTTAACATGGTCTATTTGCCCTGTGCCCCCTAAAAAGTTTTCTTTAAAATTTTTAGGTTGCGGGTGATTTAAATGATATCCCCCCCAAACACCCTTTTATCCATCGCGTTTCATACAGGGGACAACCCGTTTTCGTTTCCCCAAAAAAGGGAAGGGAAAAAGTTTATGGGTTTTACCAAAGGGGTTTTGTTGACCCGTCCCAAACCCAAAAAAATTTTTAAAGTTTATATTTGGGGAGATTTGTGGGATATCCCGATTTTTTTCTATTCCGCGTTTCAAACCCCGGGACAAAATTTTTTTTGGGTTTTGCTCGAGGGACGACCACCGGGGGGACGAAACGTTCCTGTAGCTGCCGTCCCTCCCGGTTTTTTTACTGTCCCCTTTTTTTGCCCTAAGCTCCCCGTTTCCCGGGAAACGTGTTTTAAACCGTCGGAGGCGAAACAGTAGATTATAGGGTCCCCTGCGATTGGTTCCCGATAGAAACCCCGGTGATGTAGTAGGCCCCCCCACTTTCTCCATAAAGAGACTTGGGCGGGAAAAAAAAAGATGAGGGGACCCCTATGGTTTTCCCCCCCCCCCTTTGGGGATGTGCACCCCGGGAAAGTTCGATGAAAAAAAAATGATGGGGAGACGGGAAAATGGTTGGACGGATTGGGGAGCTGACTTTGCTGAGGGTGTTTCCCTGGGGGTTTACGTTGAAGGGAAAGGGAACCCGGGTTTAGGAGGGGCGTAGGAAAACCAAGGGGGTGATGAAAGGGGAAAAGGGAGCCCCGAGAAAGGGTGGACCCCGTTCCAGAAGAAAATTTAAAAACCGGCCCCCGGTTCTTTTTGATGGATGCTTTAGAACCCTTTGGGGACTTTCCCTGAACCTCAGACGTTTGCAGAAAGACGAAGACGGGGATTCCTTTCAAGCAGATGCAACCCCAGACCAAAAGGCAGAGTCTCCTGACGAAGGTCGTCTTGGTCAAAAACTTTCCTTTAAAAGTTGTGGGGCGGAATAAAATCTGTGAAAAACCCGATGGGGAGTCAGGAAGTATATATGCCCCTACTTTTGGGGTGTTTAGGAGGAAAACCTTCCCCCTGCAGAAAAGGTCCCCAACTCCAGCGGTCGGTCAAAGGAGTAGATGAAGTTTTCGGGCCGGGCCCGGGGGAAAGGGTGGCGTCGGGGATGGCCAAGTTGAACTGGAGGATCACGGTGGGGTTTTCCCTTGTTTTTTTCCCCAAACCAGAAAATCCACAAACTTAGAAGTTTTGCACAAACCCACGAAAAAATGAAGCCCAGGAAAATTTGGGGGTGAAGACGCTGATGGGGCCCGAGGCCGAAGGAGCTGGGGTTTCCCCCATTGTTTCAGCATTCTAAAAAAAGGGGAAAAAAACAAAAAACCGGGGTTGTAATTATTTACAAATGACTGGGCCCCGCAAATGTTGGGGGCGTCCGGAAAGGGTTATAAAGGATGTTTCTCGGGTCGAAGGATTAAGGGAATGTAAGTACAAAGGGGCTGCACCAGCAGAATAGTGATGCAGCTCGGAAAGGAAAAAACAGGATGTTTAAATCAGGATTTAGTACAGGATAAATTAAAGTATTTTACATTTACTGCACCCGCGGGTTTGTGGGGTTTCAGCTCTGGGTATAAAACAGGATGTAAAATCAGGTTTAGTACAGGATAAGTAAATGTATGTAACCCCGTGACTGCACCACAAATAAATGAGCGCAGCTCTGGAGGATAAAAAAGGGGTTAACCCCAGGGTCAGTACAGTTAAGTAATTATGTACAGTTTTACTGCACCAGAGAATAATTTGCGGGTTGGGGATAATACAGGATGTTTCCCCAGGATCAGTAAAAAATAAGTAATGATGTACCCCAAATAAATGCCCCCAGCGAAAAGTGAGTCAGCTCTGGAGGATAAATACGGGAGTAAACCCCGGGGGCAACCCGGATAAGAAAGAAAGGGATTTTCAGTGACGCACCAAACAGAAAAGGGGTGCCCGCCCCTGGAGGAATAAAAGGATGTTACTCCGGAAACTTTCAGGTAAGTAATGTATGTTTCCGAAAATGCACCAAACAGAATAGTGAGGAGCTCCCGGGGGATAAAACAGGATGTACCCCAGGAAACATACAGGTTTAATTTAAAGTATGTTTCCGGGGGAATGGGGACCAGCAGAAAAGTGAGGCAGCTCTGGAGGATTAAAACGGGGTTTAACCGGATCCCAAAAAGGATAAGTAATGTATTTTACACGTAAAGCACCAGCCCAAAAAAGTGAGGGCCCGCTTGGGGGATAATCAGGATGTAACTCAGGATCAGTACAGGATTAAAATAAAAGTATTTAAAAGTGACCTTCACCAACGAATAAATGAGGCAGTTTGGAGGATAATACAAGGGGGTTAATCGGTTTAGGGACAGGATAAGTAATGTAAAGTTTTAAAAGTACTGCACCAACAGAATAGTGAGCGCAGCTCTTGGGGGATAATCCCGGATGTTAAATCGGGTCAATTTTCAGGTAAAATAATGTATGACCAAAAAAAAAACTGCAACCCCAGAATAGTGAGCGCAGCTCTGGAGGATAATAAAGGAAGTAAATCAAGAAAAGTACAGGAAAAAAGTAAAAGTTGTAAAAGTGACTGCACCAGCAGAATTTGTGAGCGCAGTCTGGAAAGGGTAATACAGGATGTAACTAGGAACCCGTAAGGTTTAAATAATGTATTACAGGGGGACTCACCAGCAGAATAGTGAGCGCGTCTGGGGGGGATAAATTAAAATAGGATTTATCGAAAAAATGGAGCCCTTGAAGGAAAAAGGGGGGGTCTGGAGAAAAAAGAGAAAATTGGGTCAAAAAAGGTAAGTTGTAAAAACATGGTTTTTCGGCACCACCTGTTCGGGTCTGGGGGTGGGAAAACCCAAGTTAAATCAGGTCCCCCGTCGAATTAAAATAAGGGGGTAAGACCGCACCCGTGTGGTGCATTGGGGCAAAAGGGGTCTGCTTGGAAATTGTATGTCAGGGAACCCAAAAAAGGGGTTTTTTCTCGGGGAAAAAAGGGTTTAGAAAAACTTTAAAAAATTAAAGGACTGGAGCACAAAAGGGGTTCCTTCTGGAAAATCCCCCTGGTCTCAATGATAGGAAAGGGTTTGGTTTTGTACATGACTGCTTGGATTGGATGCAAACCCGGGGGTTGGTTCTCGGTCGACCAAAAATTTAAATTTTAGTATGTTTGGACTCCCAAACTGTAAGCCCCGGGGCAGGTAAAAAAGAGGCAAAAGTATGAAGGCACTGATGGCGAATTTTAGCCACTCTTAAAAAGGATGTAATGGATAGTATAGGGGTAATTTTTAACAGTGGGAAGGGAAATAGGGGCACTTTATGTAAACAATGTAATCAGGATTATAAGGAAATATTATGTAAGGCCCCGGTAATGGCGATTTAGGGGGAAAAAAAATTAAGTAGGGTCGAAAAGGAAAATTTTTAGGGGCCCCCCCAAATAGTGAAGCGGTTTTTGGGGCAAAAACGGGTTAAAGGACGTAAGGAAAAATAAAATTTTTAAGGGGGACCCCTATTATGTAGGCCTGGAGGATAATTT